>QAXK01003167.1:0-12745 GCA_004335735.1 Chlorella sp. KRBP | reverse complement strand
CCCCCGCCGCCCCACCGCCACCACCCCCCAACCCCGCCCCACCCGCGCCAAGCCCACCCCCGCCCGTCCCCACCCCCGACGTCGACCCGCTCAACAGCTGCCCCGCCGCCCCCACCGACGCCTTCCCCGCCAACCCGCTGCCCACCGAGCTCATCCCGTTGTTGCTCATGCTGCCGCCACGCCCCGGCAGCCCCTGATCTCCCACCCGCTTCTGCCCAAGTTCCACCGGCACCGTGCCGCCCATCTTGGGCAGGCGCAACGCACCCGCAATCACCTGCGCCGTGAGAGACGGCGCCGCCCCCGTCCCGCTGCCCCCATGCCCGCCACTCCCGCCTCCCGCCCCGCCCAGCTTCAAAGCGGAGGAGGCCGAGGCGAGCAGCGAACCAGCAGCAGCGTCCAAGCGTCCCGTGGCCGCGCCAAGATCTCGGTAGAGCGTGCGTGCGCTCACGGCTCCTGACGACGACGGCGCTGGCGCTGACGGCAGGTTCGACGGCTGCTTCCGACCACTGGCGCTAGCGCCGCTGCTGGTAGTTGTGCTAGTGGAGGCGGTGGTGAGTGTGGTGGTGGTGGTGGTGGCGAGGGTGGAGGTGGTTGGTGTGGTTTGGTCGGGCAGCAGCCCGTCGATGGACTCAATGTAGACGTTGACGTAGGTGCTGACGGCTTGCTGGACAAGATGCTCGTAGTCGAGGGACAGCGCGGCGCGGCGTGGCTCCACCAGAGAGTCCTGAGTGAGTCACACGTCACCATCACCATACACCACGATGCGTGTGGGGCCCACAAACGTGCGGTATCCATGCCGTGCCGCAAACTCCATCCGTTGCATATCAGAGCAGCCACAGGTGATGGGATCCCAGGGTCCTGCTTGCCTGGATGGCGGCGTTGAAGGCGGACTTGATGAATGAGAACTGCGGCACGTCCCGCTCGCCGATGAAGGGGCCGCGCACCTGCACAGCGTGGGGCGGCACACGGCACACTGTATACACACCATGAGAGCGTTGCCTGGGCGCTTCAGTGCTGTCTCCCTGGCTCCCCATTGGCTTTCCATCGGCGCAGTGATGCTGCACCTGCGCAGGTGCAGTCCCAAGTGCAATGCCCAGGCCCCAAAAGAAGCAGCGCATCCAAGTCATGCATCGGACGTCGCCACAGATGCTGGGCGAGTGGGGGAGTGAGGGCATCAATGCCATCCGCACGGGCGAGCTGCAGGGTGGCACTCCCCAGGCCCCAAAAGCAGCAGCGCACCTGCAGGCGCACTGTGGCGTCTGGAGGCTCGAGGTAGGACCAGAGCAGCATACGCTGCTCGGGCATGGGAAGGATGCGCATGCGCCCTGCATGCACGCCACACCACGTGCAGGCCAAACCAACTGTTGAGGCAGCCTTTCACGGTTCACACAACCCGCCGCAGAGCACACTTGTGTGCTCCCACCCTCCCACCCGCACCCAAGCAAGCACCACCGCTCCTCTCACCCTTCATGGTCACCCCCAGCACGGTGGCGGTGAAGCTGCCCAGCGGCCCGCTGCCGCGCACCACCACGCGCATGGTGGTGCTGTCCATGGACATGTCGCACTCGAGCGCCGACATGCGGCCCGTGGCCGGGTTGTTGAACACCTGGCCACCAGGGCACGTCGCGTCACTTGGAGCACACTTGTTGGGTGGGCTGTTTGGGCCATCTGCTTGCCAGGAACCTGGGTGCGCCCGCCTGGTCGGCGCCGTACCTGGTAGTTGCTCATGGTGGGCCCCTCCACGCCCAGGCTCATGTCCACCAGCTCAACTTCCCAGCCATTGGGCGCCGTGGACCGAACCTTCTCCTGCAGAGCGGCATTTACCAGAGCAAGGCAGGACAGCACAGGTGAGCGCAGCCCATTGCCAGCAGTGGCTCATGGCAAGAGTGTGACACGGCTGGTGGCGCCCTGCGTCCTGCTGTGCTGAGCTCTGTGCCTTCTGGGGAGAGAGTCCGCTTCCCAGTTCACATCGTGGGACAGCCACGATGTGGCCTTTGGAGCTCCGCAGGCCCCACACCTGCCAGGCGCTGAGGTTCTCCTTGAGCATCTGTGGCACCACAAAGGGCGTCCAGATCTCGCCCATCATGCGGTTCATCCACCCGGCGCTCTCGGGAGGCGTGACGGGCATGCGCGTCTCCATCTCACGACGGGCCTGCACGGGTTGAACGAGAAGAGTGCGGCACGTGCTGGCCGAGGATGCACACTGCTGGCATGAGGTGCTGCAGCGCTGGTACTGCGTGAGAGAGAGAGGCCCCACCTGCTCCACGGCACGCTTGATGGCTGCGTCCTGCGACCCTTGCTGCGACGCGGCGCTGGGCGTAAGCACCACGAAGAGGAGCGCGCACAGCAGCGGGCTCCAGAACAAGGTCCCTGCGCGTGGGCGGCCCACCGTGGGACAGCGGGTACGCACACATTGGCTCCCTCATACTGGCACGCTGGATTGCGTGCGGACCACGCCGCACCCCTTGCGCACCGGTGAGAGCCACTTCGAGCAGGATGCCGATGGCCAGCGTGGCCAGCCTCTTCTCCTTGGCAGGCTCCAGCCAGCCAGCATCACCTCCGCCATTGCTGCTGCAGAGCACGCGCCGGGATCTGCTGCTGCTGCTCCTCCTGACGGTGCAGGCGAGTCCTGGAGCGTTGCTGCTGGCGTTGCGCTCGCGAGCCAGGGCCCGGCAGGGCCGCACTGGCAGCGCGGGGGTCGGCGCCACGCTGCCGCATCGCACACGCTGCCCGTGACGGTGCTGCTGCACGCGCATCGCTTCTCGAAGGCGCAGACCACCCCAAAGTGAGGCCCACCTGCAGCAGAGCACACGCGGCAATTGCGTGCAGTTGTAGAGCCTGTAATACTTCTCCGATCACCCGTGGCCTCTGGGTGGGGAAACCTGCTCAAGCTCCGCCCCGCCCATCGCAGCACGCGTGCCCCATCACCGCCTGAGCCGTGGGGCACACAGGCAGGCGGCAATGGCGCGTGCTGCGTGGGAGGTGCTGGTTGCTGTGCGCCAGACGTGTGTGGAGAAGAGGGTGACAGGGGGTGGCCCTCTTCGCCCGTCGCGCACGCTCTTCGAGCGCCCGACGACCGTCTGGCAACTGGTGCAACTGGTTTGCGGAGGGTGGGGAGCAGTGCAGGGCGTAGGACAGTGCGTGTGCAGTTCCTCACCTGTCCCGTTGTTAGCCGCGTCGCCACGCTGATGCGCTGATGAGGCGCAGGCGTGTGCCACTGGTGGTGTGCCAGGCCTCACTCCATCCAATGCAGCAGCGTCCGTGCGTGCTGTGCCATCCTCAGATGCTTCTTCTGCTCGCTCTGCCCCCTTTCTGCTCGCTCTGCCCCCTTTCCCCAAGCCCCCACTGGTGTCGTGCCGCACGCCACCAAACAAGATCGGGCCGGTACCGCACGCACTAGATCGCCTCACCCACCATGATCATGTCGATGCGCGTGCAGCAGGCGGTGCGGAGCGTCTCATCCTCATCTCGGCCATGCCCATCGCCGCGCAGCTCGCAGCGCCGCGCGGCTGTGAGGGTGCACGCGTCAGCCAGCGACGCGCATCATGATGCCAGCATCACCATCGCCAGCGCCGACAGGCGCAAGGTCCTGCTCGCCTCTGTCGTCGGGGCCGGCTCGCTGTGGGCGGTGCCCAGTCAGATCGCGTGGGCGGACGACGAGTTCACCACGTTCTTGGGCTACGCCACGCCACCAACCAGCTACGGTGAGGCTGATGGGGCTGTTGGGGGGGGGGAGGCGTGCAGGCCCACGTGCGTCCGCGTGATTCGCGGCCAGCTCATCATCAAGCACGCGTGGCCTCCTCCTGCAGGTGGCTACGGCGGCAACGCCAATGAGAGCGCCAAGTACACCTTCTCATACCCCACAGGATGGAAGGCGGAGACGCCATCAAAGGTGGGGAGCACGTTGTGGCACGCGGGCGGTGGTGGCGTGTGCAGGCTTCCACTGGGCTCAGGTGCTGTGGCTCTGTCGTGTGTGTGCCGCGACGCCCAATGCGCAGGTGGAGAAGGGCACCCAGGGCGTGGATGGCCGCGTGGTGAACCCGCGCGTCAAGGGTGAGCAGCGGAAGGGCACTGTAACGACGGGGCAGCGTCCAGACCCAGCCGCATGCGGGCAGCAGTTATTAACATTGGCATTGGCCCCCTGGCGATGCGCGTCCCTGGCGTGCAGGACAGCGGGCGTTTGTCATCACGCTGGGCCGGGCGGGTGAGGACAACAAGAGCTTCAGGCTCACGGACCTGGACTCGACCTTTGCCGGCTTTGCGGGCGCAGACTACGACCTGCAGGTACTTTTACATGGGCAGGGGGGTGCGCATGCCAGGTGGAGCGCCAGGTGGAGGGGCAAAGGTGGCAGCTTGACCCGTTGGTGTGGTGCTGAGTGGCCTGTTTCTGTTCAACCGCGTGCAGGACGCTCTGTCGTCAGCGACGGAGATTGGCAAGTCGCAGAAGGAAGTCGACGGCAACGTGTTTTACATCTACGACATCGACTCACCAGTGCGTCAACGGGGTGGCAGCCAGGGCAGGGCGATGATGGAGGCACATGCGTGAGGCGCTGCCCAGCGCTCAGTGTGTGCGCGTGTGTACCCGCCCTTGGCGTGCAGGAGACGCGGTACTTGGCGTGCATCAGCGTCAAGAGCGGCAAGGTTTTCGCCCTCTTTGTCAAGTCGCCCGCCAAGGCCTTCCGCACGTCGGAGGCCAAGCTCCGCCGCATCATCGACACCTTCCAGCTGTTCTAATTAGATGTGACTGTTGGCGTGGTGGTGGCAGGTACCGCCACTGAAGTTTTGCGGATCGGACTGCGGCGGCTACCCCTGCAGTGTTACGTTCATGGGTGCCTTTCTGTTGGGGCACATTGCTGCTCTCCTCTCGTGTTCGTCCTGACACTGGCTGATGCAAATCAACGGTTGGAGTCCTCCTGACCCAGGGTCCGGCACGCCACTGCGTCAGAAAACCCAAAAAAGCACGACCACAACGCGACCAGGACACGCACACACACTGCAAACGCACACAGAAAGCGTAGAGACAGTCGCAGCCGAATGGCGGCACACTTGGAGGTGCTACTGCTCCAAACCGAGGGCCTCCAGGACCGGGCAGCGCTGGGCAGCCTGCACTGCCAGCTCTCGACGGGGGCGGCGCAGCAGTGCCTGAGCAACCGCCACATCGACAGGAGCGCTGAGCCGGTGCGCGCCGCGTTGGAGTTGCTGCAGCCGTGTTCGAATGTTTGGAGGGCCCTCCCACAGGAGCGCTCCATTGCCGCTGCGGCGCGCGCAGGTGTTTAACCAGGTCTTCACCTTCACGAATGTCAAGCCGGACGAGACCCTGGTGGCCAAGGTGCGGAGCCGTGGGGCGTGCCGCAGGCACACGTTGTCCAAGGTCCAAGGTTCGCTGCCCTCAACCTTTGCGACCATTCGCGGCACCAACGCGTTGCCTGCGCAGATGTACAGCTCAAGGACCATCCTCCCTGACAAGATGGTGGGCAGCTGCAAGCTCCTGCTCCGACAGGTGCGTACACGTCGGGCGCGGCCTCTCCGTGCGTTTGGTCCTTCAAGCCAACGCCTCATAGCGCATAGATGTCGCAGGGCAGTTAGCGGCACCTCTGCCCCGCCCTGCTTGCGTGCGCAGGTCTTGCGGGTGGGCACCCAAGACGTGCGCCTGCCCCTGGAGACGAGGCACGGCCAGCGCGTCGGGTACCTGCACCTCCGCCTCATCCACCGCACCGGCTCCCTGCCCCCCTCCGCTGTGGGCATCATCGCCACCAGCCTGTCCTCCCTGCCCCAACCACCCCGCCACAAGGCCCGCGCCCCGGCGCCCCAGTCCTGCCTCTGCCGTCCCACCGACACCCGGCCGCCCACCCCAAGCTCCCACTACATCCCAGTCACCCCCGCATCGTCTCGTGCCTTGAAGGCCCTGCCCAAGCCCACCAGTGGCTGGTGGCTGGGACAGGACATCCTGCCCACCTACGCCAACACCAACGTGTGGGCGACGTACCGGTGTGGCCGGGAGCTGGCACAGGGCTCGCACGGCACCACATACCTCGCCATGGACAGGAGGACCAAGGAGCAGGTGAGCAAAGCTGCTGGCCTCTGCCATACAATCACACAGCGGGTGACGCGCGTGCACAGTGGGACAGCAAGGTGTGAACATTGGAGACTCGTACGAAGCACTGCGTGGAAACGTGGCACGCAGACACAGCGGCACCTTGATGCAGGCCTTGCACCTCGAATGGGTGACGTGTGCGCAAGCAGGTGGCCATCAAGGAGATTGACAAGAGCCGCCTGCTGACGGCCAGCGAGGTGGAGGACGTGCAGCGCGAGGTGCAGGTGATGCACCACCTGGCCGGCAGCCCCCACGTGGTGCAGCTCCGCGGCGTCTACGAGGACGCCACCCACGTGCACCTGGCGGTGCAGCTGTGCGCCGGCGGCGACCTCTACACCCACGTGACGGCCAAGCGGCGCTCCGCCCAGCACGAGGCGCAGGGCGGCGGCGGCGGGCCCGTCATCGCTGAGGCGCGCGCCGCCGCAATCATGCGCGGCGTGGTGAGGGCGGTGGCGTACTGCCACAGCATGGGCGTGGTGCACCGGGACGTCAAGCTGGAGAACTTGCTGCTGGCGGACGCGTCGCCGGACGCGCAGGTGCTCATCACGGACTTTGGCATCTCGACCTTTTTCCAGGTGGGCAGGTTGGGGCGGTGAGGGTCGCTCAGTGACTGCTGGTGAGAGCCCGCAGGAGCTTGCAGGTGCCCTTGCGGAGGTGGAACAGCTGCTCACGCTGCAGCAGCACGCGAGAGCATCCTCAGCAGACTGCGTTGTGCTGGGAGCGAGCTAGAACACAGCTGTGGCGAATGCGGTGCGCAGGAGGGCGAGGTGCTGACCGAGAAGCTGGGCACCATCTTCTACGTGGCGCCAGAGGTGCTCAACAAGTGGTATGGCAAGGAGGCGGACATTTGGGCGTGCGGCGTGGTGCTCTACATCCTGCTGTGCGGGCGCCCGCCCTGCAGCGGCAAGACGCGCGCGGAGATCTACGAGCGTGTGTGCAAGGCGCCCATCGACATGGAGTCTGCGCCCTGGAACCACGTCTCCGGTGCGTGCTTTATAGTTCATGTTGAGAGCAGTGTCCTGTGGTTTGTTAGCCGCAAGGCAAGGGTAGCGTCAGCACAGCCAGATGGTGCAGGTGGTGCAGCGTACACATGACACCACCCAGCAGCTGCTTTGCTCGCGGTGTTTGCTTTCGCGCCTTGCAGCGGAGGCCAAGGACTGCGTGCTGCGCATGCTGTGCCGCGACCCCGCGCGCCGCGCCACCGCCGCCGAGCTGCTGGCCCACCCGTGGATGCGGGAGGCGGGCGGCAGCGCCCCGGCCGCAGCCCCACTGGAGGTGGTCAGGCGGCTGCAGCGCTTTGGGGCCAAGAACGCCCTCCAGAAGCAGGCCGCAAAGGTGAGGCGCATTCCAAACGCGGGCGGTGTGCACCCCGCGCACATCTGTGCAGCTCCCCTTGCGCATTGGCAAGGCAGTGCCATCTGTTTGCCGTAACTGGCTCCACCAGATGTAAAGCGCGACACACACAATGCGAATGCCGACCACTCTCTCTCAGGCCTGGTGTGTATACACGTTGCCGCCGGCTTGCTGCATGCAGGTGATCAGCGGTGCCCTGCCCCTGGACGAGATCTCGGGGCTCAGGGCCATGTTCCTCGAGATGGACAAGGACCGCAGTGGCAGCGTGACGCTGCACGAGCTGGGGGCCGCGCTGCGGCGCAAGGGGCACTGCAGCAGCCAGCAGGAGCTCGCCGACCTCATGCAGGTGAGCGCGTGTGCGTGTATCAGGCCGTGTGAGTGCGCCACACGTGCACACTTGTGAGCACCTGAGAAGGCACACCTGGACGGGCATCTGACAACCCAGAGTGGCTTGCAGCAAATGCATCCACCTCGGCCTGGGCTCACAGCTGCACCTGCATTGCTCCCTTGGCTCATGCGGCGCGGCAATCACGCTCTGCTCCTGGCCGGACGCTTGCAGGCGGCGGACATGGACGGCGACGGTACCCTGGACTGGGGCGAGTTCCTTGCGGCCATGGTGCACGAGAGCAAGCTGCTGCAGGCAAGCAGGCAACGGTGACGACGGCACTGCTCCCAGCGGCGGGGGCCGGAGCCCAACGCGCCCTGCCCCTCTCCCACACACCTCGCTTGCCTTTTTCTGCTTGTGCACGCAGGGCGGGCGTCTGACGGCGGCGTTTGCTGCCTTTGACGCTGACGGCGACGGGGCAATCTCTAAGGAGGAGCTGAGGATGGTGAGTGTAGATGGCAGTGCTGGGTGTTTCTATGGGCAGCGCTGAGCGGTTGCTGAGTGTATGTTGCCTGCAAGCAGTGCATGCGCTGCCTTGCATCATGAGAGCAGCAGCTGACTCGGACTGGTGCGGTTGTTCACACTGCTGCCCGTGCTCACTTTGCTGCTGTCTCTGGTGGTGGTGGTGGTGGTGGGCGCAGGGTCTGAAGCACTGGGCGCTGAGCACGGACGAGCTTGACAGCATCATGGCCGCCGCGGACGAGGACGGGGACGGACGCCTCGACCTGTACGAGTTCAAAAAGATGATGCGCTCGCAGGCCAAAGTGTAGGAGTGCCGCCACCGCGGCTATTGGGCTTTTGGAGGATCAGAACCGCAACCACACATGGGTGGTGACCGCTGGATAGCAAGAGACTGTCAACATGCCGGTGGAGCTGGGGAGCACACCACAGCTGCTGCCATGGCATAGCAGTACCACCACAAAGGCACAGGACCACGCTGCCATGGAGGACGAGTGCCGCCAACGCAGCAGCTGCTGCTGCCAGTATATAAGCAACAGAAATGCCGCTGCAGCTGCCGTGGAGGAGGACGAGGAGCCGCCGCTGCTCCTGCTCACTAGTATGGAAGAAACAGAACTGTTGCCGCTGCTGTGCTGCTATGAGGAGCGATATTGCCGCCGCAGCTGCTGGGTTGGTTTTGGGGCGTTGCTGGTTTTGGTTTGGGGGGTGTTTTCTGCAGGTGGGGACCTGCCGCTGGGGACTTGGGTGGGTGCCGCGGGTCTAAGATTTGCTGATGTGCTGCTGCTGGGGCGCGGAACCGCCACCGCAGCCGACGTCCTGGTTGAGGACTGTTGATTTGAGATGGCGCCAAAGCGTCTGCAGGAGGAGTGGACATCGCCACCGCGTTTGCTGTCTGGATGGGCACCGTGGGTCTAAGTTTGTCAATGTGCCTGCACATGTGAGGCAGAACCACCCGCCACAGCTGCTGCTGTGAGTCGCAGAACCACCACCTGCTGCCAATGAAGTAGCACTTTCCTCCACCGCCACCGCCGCTTCCATGTACTTCCTCCTGCTATGCACGCTGAGCTGCACATGGCTGGCTCATACTACTGGGCTCACAACTGGACATGCAGGTATTCCACACTGTGCTGCACCTTGGTGGGTTGCTGTGCTGCCTTCCTAAGCTATGAATCACATGCCCAGTGGATGCATGTCAAACAGACGCACATAATCTCCCGGAATGAACGCGCAGGTCTGCTGCTGAAGCCGAAGGCTGTGGCTGTCTTTATTGGCGTCGATGCCGAGAACTGCTGCCGATACTGCGTGCTCTTGCTTCGCTTGGCATGGCCCGTACTGCAACAACACACGAACTTGACTGGCCTTGTACAGCGCTTTGCAGCACGACAGACGAGATCTCACAATCAAATCGTCCGGGCAACACCTCATGCAAACGTCAGGCGAGCAGACACCTCAGCCCAGCCTCCCGCCGCAGTCCCCCACCGCTTGCGCAGCGCCGCCGGCAGCCATGGCAGTCCCGGCAGCGCTCCCTCCTCATCCACCCACGCCAACCCGCCCACCTGCACCTGCACCTGCGACGCCAGCACCGCCTGCGCCTCCCTCACCACCCCCTCCACCAGCGCCACGCCATCCCCCGCCGCCGCCGCCTGTGCCGCCCGCACCGGCACCGCCACCATACTCAACTTGTTCGAAGTGCAAAAGTCCATCCACCCACTCAGCTCATCCTGCTCCTCCCCGCCCCCCACACTCCCCCCCGCCCTCCACATTGCTCTGCTCCCAGGATCCACCGCAACCAACACCATGACCCCCACCCCGCCCGCACCGCCCGCACCCTGCAGCTCACGCAACCGCCGCCCCGCCTGCTCCAACAGCACCGCCTGCGTCCTCCCTGCCGCGCCCTCCCCGCCGCCCGCCGTAGCAGCCAGCAGCGTCACCCTCGGCACCGCTGATGACGCGCTGCCCCCCGGCATGACCGTAGCCTCAGTGATGCGGTTGAGGCGGGGGCCACGCCGGCCGGGGTTGACGCGGAAGTGCCCCAGAGGGCAGTGGCGGCAGCGGTTGCCGCAGCAGGAGCGGCCCGACTTGAGCGCCAGCTCAGTGAAGCATTGGAAGCCCGAGACGGGGTCCTTGTATTGCTGCCGGCCGGCGGCGAGAGCGGCAGAGTAGCACTCCTCGACGTCGGGCGGGAGGTGCGGCGCGCAGTGCGTGCCGGCGGGCGGCTCGAGCGCGGCACACTGGCGCACCTCCTGCTGCTCCTCCTCGCTGACGCCTGGGAGGGGGGCGGTGGTGGCGGCTGGTGCTGGGGTGGTGGGGAGGGAGGTGCGGCCGTCACTGCAGCGTGGGGTGTACGGGCGGCAGCGGGGCAGTTGAGGTCAGTGTCCGGATAACGGCAACGTAACGGCAACGCACAGTTTGTTCAGAGTGCGAGGTGAGTGGAGGGTGAGGTGCTGCATCAGAGCGGGTGGTGGTGGTGGGAGCAAGGGCGCACCCTGAGGAGCCGTTGGCCCGGTTGTTCCCCTCCTGTGCTGCACCCCCCGCCGTCGCGTCCCCCTCCTGCTGCTCCTTGCTGGCGGTGGCCAGCTGCAGCAGCTCGAACTCGAATCCCTGCGGGATGAGCTCCCACCGCTCGTGCAGCACGCCCAGCAGGAACTCAGCGGCGTCCAGCAGCCTGGGGCCGGGGCGGTTGAAGTGCGCGTTGCCGTCCACCAGGAACACGGAGCCGTCCTGGACGGCACGCAGCTCCTTCCTGCATGGTGGGGCAGAGCAAGAGCGAGGTATGGCTCAGTGTGTGTGTCGAGCTGAACATCTGGTGCGGCCATCTCTGGCAAGCGGATGAGCATACAGGCAGCAGTAGAGCACAGGGGAAAAGTGTGGATGTCCGAGGTTGCACATCGGCCTTCTCGCTCTGTTGCGGACTGGGCCCATGCGTGGCCCTTTGGATGCCACAGATAGGCATGCAGCAAGCAAGACAGGTAGGCGTGTTGCTGCTCCCTCAGCTGATACTTAATACCGCTCACCACCATGGGCTGCGCGCCATGATCTGAGCCTCCCGCCGCCCCATATCCAGGTCCTGCAAGCCAAACGACAACAGCCACACCAGAAAAACTTGGTGTCGTCCTTCCATCCCTACGAGCACTCGCCAGCTAGGCCCGTACAAAAGACCTGGAGGACAGCCACCAGTGAACTGCTGCGTAGGTGCCAGGCCATGCACCATGCACTCTTCGCCCGCAACCGTAGCAGCCTTACCAGGCCGCACGGGCAGATGATGATGACGTCAGGATCACTCGCCACCAGCGCCTCTGGAGCCATCGCAAACGACGGGCCCGCCGCCGCCATCGCCGCCGCCGCCGTGCCTGCATTCGCCTCAGCCGCACCGTCCCCCGCCGCCTCCTGCTGCTGCTGCTGGGGCGGTTGCTTGGGATAGGCGGGGAGGTTGAGCGGGTGCGTGCCGCCCACCAACTCAATGAGCGCAGGCGTCCAGTGTCCACCACAGAAGAGCGGGTCAGTCCACTCGAGGAATGCGACGTTGCGCAGCTTTGGCGGCCCGAACTCCTGCGTGCGCTGCACGATGGCGCGCAGCCGGCCGCGGTGCGCGTCCACGGCGGCTTGCGCGGTGGGCAGCGTGCCGGTGTGCTGCCCCACGCGTAGCATGTCCTGGAGCACGTCTTCAAGGCTGGCGGGGTTGAGGCTGAGGACGGTTGGCTTGGGGTCCAGCTTGCTCTGCGCCTGAAGTTCATCCGTCAGGCGTGGGCATGGCGTGCCTTGCCTCTCCGACTCAAGCATGCAGCGAGCCTTGGAACACGGTTGGCTTGCAAGGGCTGCTGCTTCCCATCTGAGCTAGCATCGGCCGCCGCCACTGTGCCGGCGGCCCCCACACCACACACTGACGATCCCCGCGCAATGGACGTCAGGCGGGAACTGGGAACGCTGAGCCGCGCTCTGCAGATGCCAGCGACCCATCGCGCTGCTTCCCATGCTTGGTGAGGACGCACCTGTGCGAGGACCTTGGTGACCACTCGGAGGTCCACGCTGCACACGCTGCACAGATCCTGCGTCACCACCAGTGTGGGCGCCAGCTTCTCCAGCAGCTCGGCATCCACGCTGTAGAGCCCACTGCCGGCCTCCAGGGACGCGCACGTGGCGTCGTGCACCTCGCGTGAGCTGGTGAATGTGCCGTTCTTGGCGGCTGTGAGCACCGGCAGGTGCTGCACGCTGTCCGGGTAGTCGCACTCGTGGCTCCTGCCCACCAGGAAGCGCTCCGCCCCTGCTGCCACCACTATCTCGGTCGCGGATGGCAGCAAGGTCACGATGCGTGGCGGCAGCGAGGACGAGGAGGCCATCGCGATGGTATCTGATGGGCGCGCTGCAGCTGGTGCGCGAGCGATGCCGGTGCGGAATTCCGACACGTCGTGCGCCGAAGAAGAATAGAATGAAAGGAATGACCACGGGGCCCCCAA
>QAXK01003165.1:0-24606 GCA_004335735.1 Chlorella sp. KRBP | reverse complement strand
CACAAGAGACTGTGCGATGGCGTGAACTTCGCTTGTCGAGGCCCGCCTGGCGATCTTTTGTGACGGCTGCAGCATCATGACACCTGTCGTGAACGCCATGCAATGATGATGATGATGATGATGACGACACGGCACATCCTGAATTGTGCGCGTGCGTGCGCAGGACCCCCCGCACGCCCACATTGCTAGGCGGCGGCACTCACCATGCAGTACCGTGCTCCCGCCGACCTGGCCAGGCACCACAGCTCGTACCGGTACCCCTGCGCTTGCACCGGGCATGGGCACAGAGCAAGGGACGTACTGATGAGCCCGTCAGCGTGATGGCAGGTGCCGTCCCGCCTTCACCAGCAGGCCTGCACCACGCTGTGCTGCGCTCCAGCTGCTACCAGGAGTCACCTTGATGTTGTTTAGCGTGTCGAGGATGACCACGCCATCCCGGGCACGCCCTGCCAGAGCGCGATCCACGTGCGAGCGGATGCTGCTGCGCGTGTTCTTCTCGCTCACCACGTCTGCAGGGCAGCACACGTGCAAAGGTGTGAGAGTCAGCACCGGTGGTGCTGCTGGTGGATTGCCTGCGGCGGCGGCGTGCCGCGTAGGAATGGACTCTGCTGGCCCCGTGCGTGTGCGCCGCTGCGGACTTCAGACCTGCGTATGCAGCGTCCCTGGTGAGGTGCAGCGTGTCCGGGTCGCTAATGAGCTCCACCGGCAAGGCATACTGCTGCTGGAAGGCCGTCGCCAGCTGCTGCGCCGCCGTGCTCTTGCCGCTGGCGGGCTGACCGCAAATCACCACGAACCGCATGACCTCCCTGCTGTTGGGGGACGTTGTATGATTCCGCTGCTCTCTGCTGCTGCTGCTCCTGTGCATGATGATTTTCAGGGCTTGAATTCGTGCAGGAGCAAACAGGAACACCATCCCTGCAGCGAGGAGCAGGTTCAGTGAGGCAGCAGGTGCGCAGCAACAGCCTGCAGACAGTCGCTGGGTGCCCAGAGCACGGCAGCGACTGCGGGACAGCGCCATGGCTGGAGCCAAAAGCCACGCCATGCAGCGCAATAGACACAGGCAGTGATCAGCAGTCCCCAATGGCAGCGAGCAGCGGAGGGGGGAGGCGGAGCGGATTCGGCGGTGGCTCGCCTCCTCCCTTGTCCCTCCCCAAAGCTGGCACGGGAGGCCACGAACGTCGGCCGACCGAGCACCAGAAGCGCAGGGGCGTCTGGCGCGAGATGGTGAGCGCCGTGATGCAGATGCAGAGCCACTACGGGAAAGTCAACGAGTGAGCAGCACCGCGGCAAGCAGCGCGTGCGGCAGCCAACATCGCACGGCGCATAGTCTGCAGATGCTCACAGGCCAGCTGGGTGGCTCAATGGGAACGGTGGGGGTGCCCGGTTAGCAACTGCCGCGCGCGGCTGCGGATGTGCGCCCCGCAGTTCTCTTGGAGAAGGGACAGCAGCCGTTCCACGCACACGGCGGACGAGATCAAGCTCCATCAGATGGGCTACCGGCAGGAGCTCAGCCGCTCGCTCACCTTCATCAACAGCGTGGGAGCCAACTTGGCCGTGGTGTCCTTCTTTGGAGCGGCAGGTAGGTGGTGTGCTCCTGTTGGGGGCCAGCGTGCAGGCCGTCAACTGCGTGTGTGGCGCACAGTGAGAATGCAGCGCCGGTGCAGCGCGGCTGCAGCCTGATGCCGCATGGCCTGTCGTCTCTACGACCGTCTCTGCACACGTCCCGTCACACACAGGCAGCCTGGGCGGCTTTGGGCTGGGCAACGGAGGCTCGCCCACGGTGCTGTGGGGCTGGATCATCGCCGGCGTCCTCAACACGGTGATCACGGCATGGCAGCGTGTGGGTGGCGTGGGTGCTCCTCCAGGGCATACAGTACTAGCAAGGCAGTCCCTTACTCACTGCATGTACGTGCGCCGTCCACTGTCGCGCCGTGCAGGTGGTCGGCTTCTGTATGGCTGAGCTCATGTGCGCCTTGCCGTGCTCGGGAGCCATGTATTTCTGGACCTATTCGCTCGCCTCACACAAGTGCGTGAGCGCAACGCGCAGCAGCCGCCCCTGATTAGCAGCCAGCGGTGCAGCGCTGAGCAACGGCAGCAGCAGCGCGCCTGCACAGCACGGCTTGACAGTACGTCAAACTGGTCGTGCGTTCTGCGCTGCAGGTGGCGTGCGTTTGCCTGCTGGATGGTGGGGTGGATCAACCTGCTGGGGCACCTTGCCTTCACGGCGTCACTGGCGTCAGCGCTCAACACAAGCATCATATCACAGGTCCGTGCCAGGCGTTTGGGCCACCCTCCTGCTGCAAGCAGCACGGCTGGCAAGCATCCAGCAGCGCCCAGTCGGGGGAGGGACTGCTCCCAAAGCGTACCCACCAGCAGGGTGGGGTGCACCAGGCCACGGCACCATCGCAGCAGCAGCAGCAACCCACCTGCCCGACTGCTGCTGCTGCACCCTTTTGCCGCAGATGAGCGTCCAGGTACAGCTGGTGGACAACTCGACCATGTACCAGACCGTGACGCTGCCCACCTTTTACGGCTCGGTGCCCATCACCAAGGCGGCTCTGGCCTCCAAGGACGAGAACCTGGCCTTCCTGTGGACCGAGGGCCAGCGCCACATCCAGCTGCTGCAGGACTCGGCCAGCCTGGCCGGGTTCGAGCTCTTCCTGCTCTTCTGCACGCTGGGGCTGGCGTGCGGCCTGGCGTGCTGCGGGCCGCGCTGCCTGTCCTTCCTGTCGGCGGCGTCAGGCTTGTGGCAGGTGGTTGGCTGCGGCGCCTTCATGTGGGCAGTCATCACCACCTCCGTCGAGGTGAGCCTGTGGTGGAGGGAAGGCGTTACGGGGGCGAGTCAAGGGCCATGCTGCGTGCCCAGGGGCAGCGCACGGCGGCTCCAACGCTCGGCACTGCTGCTGCTGCGGCGGCGTGTCTTGTGCTGCGCAGACGAACGGCAGTGACAGCGTGTGGCTGGATATGGAGCGGCAGGCCATGCAGGGCCAAGGCAGCAGCAACACGGGGCACCTCTTCCTGATGGGCCTTCTATTCAGCCAATGGATCATGACGGGCTACGACAGCAGGTGAGTTGGACAGTGGGAAGCACGACTGGCAGCTCCACTTGTTCCTTACGCCACACTGGCTGGTTCGCCCTGGACAACCACAACTCACCTGCTCGGCGCCACGCATCCTCGCCCACCGGTGCACCCACCCCTGCAGCGTGCAAATGGCGGAGGAGACGCAGCAGGCCGAGCTGGCGGGCGTGCCGTGCATCGCCGGCGCCGTGGGCGTCAACGCCGTGCTGGGCCTAGGGTTCATGGGCTCGCTGCTCTACAGCATGCAGGGCTCAGCGCAGGCCATCGCGCAGCAGGCGGCAGACCAGGGGCTTGACGTGGTGACCTTTGTGGTATACAAGCTCCTCACGCTCAAGTATGGAGAGGTGAGGAAACGGGGACAGCGGTGCCGCTGACGCATAGGATGGCATATTGCGGATGGCACGCGTCCAAAGCAGAGGCAAAACTGGTGGCTAACAGTTAACACCCGCGCCGCATGTGTCACGTGCCCTGCCGCAGGGCCGCAACGGGACCACCCTCATCATGATCATCCCTCTGGTGGGCTTGGTGCTGTCTGTGCTCTTCTCGCTCACGGCCACCTCGCGCTGCCTCTACGCCTTCAGCCGCGACGGAGGCATGCTGGGGTCGCACCTCTGGCGCGTCGTCAGCCCCGTCACGCACGTGAGCGCAACGAGAGGGGTGGGCACGGGCCACGGGCCACGTTGCGCTATGCAAACGAACTGCGCTGTAGAACAGCTTTGAACCACCTGGGCCTCGTGAGCTGACACCTGGTGAAGCTAAGCCAAGCTCATGGCGAACCCCCCCCACACACACACGCATCACCACTGGCCCCGGTGTGCGCAGATGCCGTGGCCGGCCACCGTATGCTCAGCCGTGCTGGCGTGGATCGTGGCAGTGCCCATCACGCTCAACTACGACCTCTTCTTTGCCATCTCGGCGGCGGGAGTCATCTGCCTCCTCATCTCGTACGCAGTGCCGCTGGCGCTCAGGTGCGTGTGAGCCTCCCTCATGCAATGCTGCATGTGATGGACCAGCAGCTCGTGGCCCAGCTAGGTGGGTGGTCGTCCTGCACAGGAGACCATTCCGGTGTTGCTCAGGTGGCACAGCGGACGACAGGTGGCAAGGAGACTGGGCTGCAAGCGTGTGTTGCTGTGCGCGGCCAGTTGCACAGGCCGAGCGTGATGCTGTTGTTGAGTGCTTGGGTGGCGCCTGCAGGCTGCGCTTGGCGTGGCCGTGGTACGACGGCGGCACGGTGCTCATCCGCGGCGTGTTCCACTTGGGCCGTGCCAGCGTGCCGCTCTACACGGTGGCGGTGCTCTGGTGCCTCTTCATGTCGGTGCTCTTCCTCCTGCCACTGGTGAGCACAGTGTGTGTAGGCGCTTGCGCGCTCGCGTGGGCTTGCTGTGAGTGGCGGGACACCTGCCCTGTGTGCACCACAAGGCAGGAATACATACAGCTTGCTGCATGCCAGGCTGCCACGCATGATGTTCGCTACGACTAACACCACCCTGGATGCTTCATCGCTTTACGATTGGCAGGAGTACCCAGTCACTGCCGGCAACATGAACTACTCGAGCCCAATCATCCTGGGCGTGGTGCTGGCGGCCATGGGGTTCTGGTGCCTGCCCGTCGTGGGCGGAAGGTGAGCGTTCGGATAGGGATGAGCCGTCGTGCCACGCACTAGTGGGCACCTGGCCGCGGTGGGGCCGCTGGGGCCGCGGGAAGCGGGCACAGCCACACCTCACGCCACTGTGTCTTGCCTGCCCACGCTCGCCCACACGCTAACACGCAGGCACTGGTTTACTGGTCCCCGCGCCACCCACGGGGTGCTCGCGCCCTCGACCTCGTCAGGCTTCGCCGACCACCTCCAACCCACCTCGCCCGGCCTCAGCCAGCTGCACGACCGCCTGCTGGACAACCTGCGCTGCTCGTCCGCCGCCTTCCGCTCGCCGCTGCCCGCCAACGCGCCCCTCGGCACGCGGCTGCTGCGGGCCTGCAGCTACCTGCGCGCCGCCACCGCCTACTCGCTGCTCACCTGTCTGGTCGCGCCGCCAGCGTCGGCCGCCGACCAGCTTCCCGACAAGACGGCCATGTCCTCAGACGGCCGCTTGCTGCCCGCCAGCCCCGAGCCCGTCCTTGGCGCGACCACCACCCTGCACGCCGCAGCCGTCGGGACGGCAGGCGCGCTTGCAGCAGCAGCGTCAGCAGAACTCAGCGCTGCTGGTGGAGTTTTTGCGGGCGCCAGGTCAGCGGCGAGGGCGAACGTGGAGCGGTCGAATGCGTCCATGGCGTCCGTGGCCGCGGCCTCCGCCATGGCGTCTCGCATGGCGTCCATGTCGGCGGTCCGGTCGCACTACCACCACTCGAGCAGCACGGTCAACAACTACCTCGAGGCGCACCCCTCCTGCCTCGTGCCGCGCTCCACCATGCACACGCGCAGCAGCATGGTCAGCCTCGGCACGCACGCCTCCTCGCTCTACGGCGCACGCACCTCGGCCGCCTCTTCCGGCCTGGTGAACCCTAACGCATCCATGCCCTACCCTAGCGGGCCCTCCTCCGGCGTCTGGACGTCGGATATGGGCGCGCCACCAGGCAGCTCGCTCCTGGGCATGGCCGATGTCACGATGATGGGCGCTGCGCACGGCCACTGGCGGCGGAGCAGCGCCGTCACCATGTCACCGATGCCAGCCTCGCCGTCAGAAAGCGGCGCCTCGCGGCTCAGCCCCTTGCACAACCCAAACGGGGGCCTGAGCTCCATGCTGCGGCGCTCCTCGGCGGGTGGCGCCACCACGTGGGACCGCCGCTCGCCCCTGGCGTTCGGACCCTCTGGCAGCCCCTCGACGTCGCCCACCGGCCCCACCCCGATGGTCCAGCTGGCAGCAAGCCTCGCCGCCACCAACGCGCCAGGAAGCCCTCGCCTGCCTGCCGGCGTGTTGCTGACGTCGGTGCCGATGGTGCTCCTGGGGACGGACCAGTCAGGCGCCACGATCAGCGCGTACCAGCGGCACCCCAGCGGCGGGATGGGCCTCCACGACGGCCTGTCGCAGCACTTAGACGCAGCGGCGGGAGGCAGCGTGACCAGCGTGGCTGGCCTGGCGCCGGCGGCGAGCGGAGCGATGAACTCGTTCGCCTCCGTCGCCTCGTCCGCGTCGGCGTGGAGCCGCCGCCTGTCCTCCTGGGCGACAGCAGCCCGCCACGGCAGCCACAACGCCGCCACTGGGGCAGGCGCCATGGCCACGAGTGGAGCTCGCGCGGGTGATGGCAGCGTCGGCGCAAGCATCCGCACGCAGGTCAGCCGCGCCTCGCACACCCGCGGCACCTCTGGCGACGGCACCCTCCCGCCCCGCCCCCTGGCTGACCAGCCCACCACCTCTGGCCAGCTCACAAAGCTGCTGGGCACGCAACTCACCATCAACAACATGACGGGCGTGCCGCCGTCACGCGCCACCAGCAGCGTGCTGGGAGGCGCAACGACGCCAATGATGGCAGGAGCGTCCGACAACCGCTCCCTGCAGCAGCAGCTGCAGCAGCAGCAAACGGGCTCCAACATGCCGACCTTTTTCAGCAGCGTCCAGGGCGGCACCAACAACATGGGTGTGTTTGCGCGCAGTCACGGCGGCACGGGCGAGCTGGACGGGTCTCAGAGCGGGGCGGGAGGCGACGTGAGCAACAACTCAGCCTTCCTGACATTTGGCGCCCGGGTGGCGGGGATGTGGCCGGACGGGAAACCGGTGGAAAGCTCGGTGCTCATGGGCCTGCTGCAGGAGGAGGAGGAGCAACCTGCTCACATGCAGCAGCAGCAGGAGGGCGCGCAGGAGCAGATGCAAATGCAGCATCTCATGGCTGCAGCGTACTCACACGGCGGGACGGTGTCGCGACCGACCACCCTGATGCGTCAGCTGACGGAGGACGCGGACGTCTACATGCGCTTGCTGATGCAGAACGGCGAGGTGACCACGCCGCACCTGCACCACCCTGGGGGCGTGTATGCCGGTGCAGCGAGGCAGCAAGGGCAGGGCAGCGCGCAGTACATGCGGTACAGGCGGGGCAGTGCGGTGGAGGTGTCGGGCGCGCACTGGCGCGGCAACGTGGCCTCCCATACTGGAGCGCCTTCGTACGCCGGCAGCAGCGCGGCGGCAGCGATGGGCGATAGCAGGCTCGCGCCGCCACACTCACCCTCCCGCCGGCTCGCAAGCATGCGCAGCATCGGAGCCAAGGACTCGTCGACGGGCCACGCGACGACTGCGGCGGGGGCCAGCGGAGCCACCACGCCCCACATCACCAAGGCGATGCTGCTGCGGCGGCATGCGAGCGCGCGGCACCTGAGCAGCGACCGGCAGGCCGATGATGTGCGGCGGGTCAGCATGGGCACGTCGCAGGGTCAGCAGGAGGCATACGCATTGGAGGAGCACTACGCCTCACCTGCGAACACCTCCATCATCAGCCGCACTCCCGCACACGGCAGGTCCCTGCAGCTGCAACAGGCTCGCGAGCGGAGCAGCAGCACCAAGCACCGAGGGCCACAGTTGCCGCCTCTGGAGGACGGGGAGGAGCAGTCCGGGTCAGCCGTGCTCGGCAGCGAGGCGAGCCAGGATGGCGATTTGCAGCCCGCTCGCTCCCTGGAACAGCCAGAGCTGCCGCTGCCACCCCCGGTTGTGCAGCAGCCGCAGCAGGACCCACCTGCCGAAGCGCAGGAGCGGTCGGAGGGCGCCGCCGCTGCCGGGGTCGCTGGCGCGCCCGCCACCACCGGCATCATTCGCACCAAAGGGGCGCGGCGAGCCAGCGTGTCGCGCGTCACATGGCAAGATGCCCAGGACGATCCTCGCGCGCTCCACAGCCAAGGCTCCTCCTCGACCGCCGACCCTGCTCCAGCATCCAGCGGCGTGGCTGCAGCGGAGGGTGGCAGGGGCCAGCAGCGCACCCCGGATGCCCTCGCGGGCAGGAGCAGCCTGCGCGGCCGCCCGAGCAACCTGTCGGTCAGAACGCCAGACGGGGAAGGCGCCGCTGGAGCAGGCGGCCATTCGACCAGCCAGATCACTGCCTTTGCGACGCCGCAGTCCGTGGGACCAGCCAGCCGCACGTCGGCGGGTCACGCGCCCCTGCTCTCGCCATCCGCCTCCATGACGGCAGCGCCGACACTCCAGCACATGTTGACGAGCTACAGTGCCTACGCCAACGGTGCGGGAGGCGCTGAGTCGCTTGCTGGCGGGTACAGCCGCGCGGCCAGCGGGGCCGACTTTAGCCGGGGGGCTTCTTCAGCTGCAGGCTGGTGGCACCATGAGGGAGCGCCGCAGTCAAGCAGCCCCTCTCAAGGTCTGATGGACTCCCACCAGCACATGCATTCGCCTGGGTCGGATGTGGAGGTGGCGGCAGCGCAGCAGCACCATGGTACGGGCGTGCCGGGGCACCCAGCCGGTGTGCTCGTCGCGTCGTCCAGCGCACGCAGCACGACCTCCCAGCCCAGCCCTCGCCACCCTCACCCTCCCCCTGGACTGACCTCGCAGCCGATGGCCTCGCTGCGGGGTGCGAGCGCGGCGGCCACGCACGCGGCGGTGATGCGCCAGAGCAGCCTCCACCTCCTGCGCCGCGCGGAGCAGCGCCTTGCAGAGGCGCGTACCACCGCCGCAGTCGGCGCATTGCTCGGGTCCTCGCGCCCCGGCTCCACCGCGAACGGGTTCGGCGGCGCCTTGACAACCCCAACAAGCAGCGTGCCGGCGCAGCGTGTGTCTAGTGCCACATTAAGCGCTGCTCGCGGCCACGTCGCCGCGCCGCAGCAGAGGTCGTCGCCGATCAACCTCGAGGTGCCGGCAGCTGCTGCTGGGCGCACCGAGGAGGGCTCCGCGCCTCACAGTTCCCAACGGCACATGATGCTGCAGGCCCTCGCCAGCAACTCGCTCGCGGCTGGCAGCCGAGGAGGGCCTTCCTCCGGCGCTGGCGGTGGGGCTGGTGGGGCTGGCGAGCAGGTGCCTCTGAGCCCGCACCTGGAGCAGTCGTCACTGCGCGTTGTCCAGCAGTGACAGCCAAGCGGTGCGCTTGGGTCCACTCTTACGGCGGTGCGCGAGCCGGTAGTTGCGGCGGCTCTGGACTTGGTCCCAAATGACACCCGGAGCCCCTCGGAGCTGGCCGGAATTCCCTTAGGCAGCAAGGGGCCGCAAGGGGCCGCAACCCACCTTGGCCCACCTTGGCATGTGATCCACAACCATCAGCAACCTGAGCTGCGCAGGTCAGGCAGGGCATCCGCTGTGCCCACCTCGTTGGTTCATAGCCTCATCTGGGATGCTATCAGAAACACGTCAGTCAGCGACAAGAGCAGCGTCACGTGCATACTGAGACCCAACACTCTTTCCTTTGCCGCTTTTTTGCCCCGCTTTTTGCCTGGCAGGCTGAGCTTGTCGTGCGTTTGGCCTTGGTAGGCTGTTTGGAAGCACCTTTCGGATATGAAGGAGCGAATGCGGTTGCACACAAGTAGGCTGCCCTTGATGCAGCGCCGTGGAAAGAGAGCGAGCGCTGCACGCACTGGCTACAATGTCTGAGCTGCACTTCTTTCCCTGCCTGCCTGCCTGCCGCTGCAACCCGCTCAGCGACGTGCACCATCTCGGGAATATTGCAGCCCAAGAAGCAGAAGCAGCAACACGAGGGGTCGCATCTGCCCCAGCTGGAAGCACCGGAAGCCTAAATGCACGCAGGCGCTTGGGATGCACCGCCCAAAACCCAAGAAACCCAAGAAACCCAAGAGGGCCATCGCCGTGGCGGGCCAGCAGAAGCAAAATGGATGCATCGCCCGATTAAACAGTCAAGGCACCCAGAGCTGAATGGTTTCAAAATCACGTCCCGCTCCGCTCAGACTGAAAATGCAGCATAAAGCCTCGCCCTGCCTACTATCCCCAACCATTTCCAGGTGCTTCAGTTGAACGGTCCTGACCCGCTGGCTACAAACACGACAGCCGCAGTGTGCACAGAAAGCTCCCTGCAACCTCCCTGTGGCATGTTCATCCTGCATTCTGCAGCAGATGCCAAAGCTCCTCCACAGTGTCATCGCCGCCGAGCACCGGCGCCGTGCCCGGAGCCCCCGCCGCCCCAGCACCCGCACCGCTCTCCCCAGCGCTGGCCTGGCTAGCGCCGCGTGCCACCAGCATGCCAAGCAGCATGTCCACGCTGCCCGTGGCCGCGTCGGGCAGCACGGGCAGGATGGCGCTGGGCAGCGTGATGCCGCCCTCGCTGCCCACCTCCGCCTGCGTGCTGGAGAGCACCATGTACTGTGAAGCCGACGCTCGACTGCCTTGGGGTACGGACGGCGCCACAACCACGGGCGCAGGCGGGCCCATCAGCTGCTGTTGTTGCTGCTGCTGCTGCTGCTGCTGCTGCTGCTGACCGTGCTGTGCAGTTGGCAGCTGGCTAGACGAGGCAGCGCTGGTGAGCTGGAACGTCTGCATGGGGTCGCATAGTGCATTGGCCTCCAAGTCCATCATCTGCTGTTGCCCGCCCATCATGGGAATCAGCTGCATGCCTTGCGCGCCCGCCTGCATCGGCTGCATCGCGCCCCCAAACATAAACATGGTGCCCATGGGTTCGTGAGGCGCGCCGGCCGCCTCGCTCGCTGCGCCCTGCGGGCCGTCGAAGGCCAGCGAGGAAGGGTCACCGGCGGGCGCAGTGCGCGGGCCGGTCGCGGCGGGTGCGTGCGCAGCGCCCATCTGCCGTGTGCTGATGGTGCGTGAGACGGCCGGCGCGCCAGGCAGCGTGACGGCGGCCAGGCGACTGGTCGAGCTGAAGCTAGCGCCGCCGGGGTGCTCGCCACCTCGGCTGAGTCGCCGCTGGCCCGGGAGCGTCGGCGATGTGGGCTGCGCTGTGCCAACGACAAACCTCGGCGACCCCGACGACAGCTGCACCTGTTGCAGGTGCTGCATCTGCGATGCGTGCGCCTGCTGCTGCTGCTGCTGCTGCGCTTGGTAGTGCGCTGCGCGCGTGTGCCCGGCCACGCCCATATCGACAGCCGAGTCCGACCACGGTGCGCGCCAGTCGACCAGACGCGTGGTTTGCGGCCGGAAGGTGATGGTGCCGTCGCCACTGCGCTGCACGCTTCGAGGGCCGTGCCCGTCGTGCATCCCCTCCGGCCCGGCGAGCTGTCGCAAGAGGTCCACGACGTCCGCCCCCTCGCCCGCCCCACCCAGGCCTGGCAACTCCGCCTGCTGTTGCTGCTGCTGCTGCTGCTGCTGCCAAAAGTCCTGCGGCGGCGGGTGCGAGGGCGGCGCAGGCGCCGACGCCTGCTGCAGCATCAGGCTGCCGGAGGGTTGCCACAGCAGCTGCTGCTGCTGCTGCGCCAGCTGCCACTGCGTGGGCTGCGCCAGCGGCAGCGGCTGGCCCGGCCACACCAAGCTGCCTGACGCGGACGTGCCTGACCCCGGAGCCGACTGCACACTCCCCGGCAGGGACGAGTAGCGAGGCATGCTCATCCCGGCGGCAAACGCTCCGCCCGCGCCCCCTCCCGCTCCCCTCAACGCGTCAGACGGGCTGGACATTTGCGAGCTGCCCGGGCCGCCGCCCACGCCAATGTGGAAGGGCTGCGTGCGCTCCATCATCATACTGGACGAGCGCAGCTGCTGGTGCGCAGGGCTGCCCAGCCCTGCCGCGCCGCGCGGCATGGGGCTGTTCCCACCCCCTGTGAGCCGCTTGGCTGCAGGGAGAGCCATCGTGTCGTCGTCGTGCGGAACGGTGAGCGCCAGACGCCAGTCCCCCGAGGGCCCCCCGACCTGAAGTGTGTGCATGACCAGGTTGGCGGGGGCGAGCAGGCTGGACTCGAGGACGGAGGCGGGCGTGGGCGCTGTAATCTGGGTGCTGGAGGGACGCTTGACGGCGGTGCCTCGGGTGCTGGCGGGACGGCTGCCGGGGCCGCCGGCAACGGCAGCGGCAGCAGCAGCGTCGGCGGTGGCGGCACTGGAGGGGGCCAGGCCTTGGCCAGGGGCGGGGCTGCGGGTGGTGGTGGTGGTGCCCCAGGCCAGTGGGGCGGACCGGGGCCCTCCACCTGCAGCACCTGCAGGGGAAGGGTGGCATCCAGGCAGCAACGCAGTGGTCAGCGCGTGCGCTGTCAAAGCCTACATCGTTCACAGCAAACAGCACAGAAGCAGCAGAACGAGAGACAACGCCGCACCTTGCGCCTGCGCCGCCTGCTGCTGCCACAGCGCCTCCACATCCATCGCCTCGCCTCCGCCTCCGCCGCTGCCCGCGTCCCCTCCCCCTCCTCCGCTCAGCTGCTGCTGCAGCAGCGACAGCAGCTCGTCAGCTGCGGGGTGCGGGCCCCGTGGCGGCAGCCCCCGCGGCGACGTGAGCGCGGTTGAATGAGGCGGAGTGCCCTGCCCCGCCGGCGCCTGGCCATGGCCCAAGTCGAGCATGCCCGCCACGGACCTGGGCCCAGCGCCAGTGCTGGAGGGCGTGGACGTGGCCAGGTGACCGCTGCCGCTTGTGGACCCTACCCTCGGCGTCAGCGTGATGCGCGCGCGGCTGCCGAGCGCTGAAAGGCGCACCACCGCCTCTCCCTGCATGAGCTCTCCCTCGCCTGGAGCCATGTGGTACGCCGTACGCTGCTGAGGCTGCTGCTGCTGCTGCTGCATGGGCTCCATGGTCGCAAGCCCTGCCTCAGGGTCTGACATCCTGAGTGGCCCCTGGCCCAGCACCTGGAACACGCTAGGTTGTAGGTCCCCGCCCGCCCCCTCCCTGTGGCCGTGCAGCTCGAAAGCCTGGGTCTGCTGCTGCTGCTGCTGCTGCGGCGGGTACGGCGCGCTGAGTGGGTATCCCATCTGGCCACGCTGCTGCGGCAACGTCAGCGCCGCCATGAGGGCTTGCTGCTGCAGCGTGCCTGATGGATCTACCACTGGCCACGTGCCAGGGGCCCCACCACCACCACCGCCACCGCCACCACCACCACCGCCTGCAGGAGCCCACCCGGACTGTGGCAAGGCCTGCAGCGGCGGCAGCGTCAGCGACTGGAACCCGCCCGCGACGCTCTCCCCGCTGCCCGGCACCTGTCTCCCAGACCCTCCTCCAGTCCCCTGGAACGAGGCGGGGGAGGGTGGCCGGCTGTGCTGCTGCAGCTGCAGGTTGAGCACCCAGGGCAGCTCGGGCGCACGGGGCTGACCCTGCACCTCCCCGGAACCAGGACCAGGTGACTCATGGCTCTGCTGCGTCTGTGGGCTGAACCTGGCCCCACCACCACCACCACCGCCGCTGCTGCCCATGCCGCCGCTGCCGCCAGCCGCAGCCGGCGCCTGCCTTGGCACCGCTGCTGCAGCAGCCGCAGCGGCTGCCGCCGTCGCTGCCGGGCCTGTGCTGTCTGGCAGGAGCAGCACCGTCGCAGAGTTGCCGGCCGCAGTCAGGGTCGCGTGGATCACCTCTGCCGCCTGCTGCAGCGTGGGCATCCTGGCCGCCACCGCCAGCGGCACGTGGGGGCGGTTGGCCAACTGCACGGACAGCTGCCTCAGCTGCTGCAGGTGCTGCCTCTCCTCGTGTAGGTGGCGCGCTAGGACGGCCATCTCGTGCGTGGCGGGGCAGCCCACGCGCAGCAGCGCCACGTAGCACACCATGAGGGACTCGGTACGAGAGTCAATCAGCTTGCACCGCATCAGCCCGTTCCAGTGGCTGCGGCGGCGGGGAAAGGTGCGGTGCAGGTTGGTGAGGTGTGCATCGTGTGGGCAAATGCAGTACAGTGAGTGTACACGGCACGCACTTTTTGACGTCGTTCTCGGTGCGGTTGTCGAGCATCTTTGCAATCTTGCTCCAGGTGGGTCCCATCTGGGAGTGCATGTTGACCAGGAGCTCCTCCTCCTCGGCCGTCCACGCGCCCTTCTTGCTCTCGGGTCTGCACGGGTGAGTGGTGAGTGGGCACGGCGACCGGTGATCTTCCGGCTTGCGCGGCAGACAGTTGCCCCAACCACCCCCGCGCCCGTCCAATTGGTGAGTACGCACTTTGAGTTGAGGTACCGCTCCCGGCACTGCTTGCCCGTCCTGCCTTGCATGATTGCCGCGATGGCCGGCCAACGCACGGGCGGACCCTGCTCCTTGAGGTGCGCCTCCACCGTCTCCATCAGACGGTCGTGCTCCTCCTGCGTCCACCTCTGCACCTTGCGCCGTGATGTTGCGCCCGCTGCTGCCTGCAGAGCCTGCGCAGGTGAGTTCATGAGATGACCGTGCGGCATCTCATTGGCGGTGCGCAGGCGGATGCGTCGAGGCGCCTGGCGCGCTACCTGATGCGTTGCTGTACACAGCCAATTGCGTGCGGCCCTTCCCTTGCGGCGTGTGGCTCGCACGGCAACATTTTGACTCGCACCTCGTCCTGCTCCTCCTGCAACGAAGCGTCGCCCGCAGCGTCGCCCTGCTCGTCCATTGCGCCGGCTCGCTCGCTGGCCGCTAGCGTGTGGTGTTGCTGCGCCGACTTGCGCTCTGAGGTCACGTCCGTACACCGTCAAACGCAGGGCAGGGGCTACGCGAGCCAGCGCAGCGGCAGCGGCATGACCCTGCACACCTTCAGCTGCTCTCGTATCCTTTCCTCGCTCGCGTGCGCTCTCTCTCCAGTGGGTGCGTTCTACCGTTGCTGCATTCAGTTCAACAGCTGATATTGGCCAGCGAGAATCATCGGTAGCACCATGCCCCCCACGCATCACGCAACACGCATGCCCGAGGAGGGGAGGCACCACGGCCCGCCCGCCACGCCACGTCCGCGCGGGGTGATCAGATCTCAAGCATCAGCAGTACACCACGAGCCAGGAGTAGCCCGGATCGTGCCCTATATCCACCTCATCAGATGAGCGAGCGCTTGGCCCAGCTCTCAATGGGCGGCAGCCACCGGTGCTTGGTGGTCGGCTCCCCCGCCACCCAGCCAGGCACCTGCAATGCAGCACGCAACAGCAGCGCGGTGGCCAAAGGTCATGCACGGTGCAGCTGCACCAAGCCCCTCGCTGAGCTGCACAGGGCCCCTCACACGCATGCGGCACGCTGGCCCCTCACACGCATGCGGCACCCTGGCCCGTGTTGGGACTGCTGCCGCAGCGTGTGCCCCCACGCACTGCTCCTGTCGCTGCTGGTCTTCACGCCAAGCCACTGCATAGTATGCCACCCCGAGGACTTCCCCCTCCGCTCACGTTCTTCATGATCTCTGCCTCCTGCGCCGCCTGCTTCTTCTGGTGGTCCAGGTACCTGCACGGACACCAGCGCCGCGCCGCACACAGCACTGCCCTCCTGAGGCACAAGCAGGGGACCCCTCTGCCCCTGTGTGCTGCTGCTACTGCGCTGTCTCTGTGTGCCGCGCCATGGGCGTCCGTCCGCACACTTCCTCCCCGTGCCAGCTGCCAGGGCCCATGGGAGCCTCACCTGAGGTCCCACTCCGCCTGCAGGATGGGATGCACTATGCTGCGGACCGTGTAGGTCTCGTCCGCCTGGAACCTGCACAAGTCGACCCAGGGGACCAAGCACGAGCGGGCAGGCGTGCATTCGAGGCATCACAGGCAATTGCCAGCGACGACACTGCTCTAGCACGCGCGGCCCCGCACCCATCGCTGCAGCCACTGGGCGCACACGGTCGAGCGAGATTGATTGCGAGTCGCCCCCATCCTGCCATCGCTGCCCCACACACAGCGGCCCCATCGCGCACCTCTTGTCGTTCTTCTGCGTGGAGAGCTGGTAGAAGCCGTAGCCCATCACGGCCGCGACAATGCCGAAGATGGCCACCCCCGTGGGGCCAGTGTTGGGCAGCCGCCTGTCGATGCGGATGGAGGGGAAGCCGCCTGGCGGGGGCGCGTCCTGGAG
Source organism: Chlorella sp. KRBP (assembly GCA_004335735.1). NCBI lineage: Eukaryota > Viridiplantae > Chlorophyta > Trebouxiophyceae > Chlorellales > Chlorellaceae > Chlorella > Chlorella sp. KRBP. Next base: position 8,755 of record QAXK01003165.1, on the reverse strand, counting down.
CACTGGCAGGTCCTTGATGGACACCATCCCCGGGGTGCCCCGCTTCTGGAACTCCGTCATCCTGCTGCAGCTGCTTCCTAGCTAAACGCAGAGGCAGAGCAACGCAGCGCGCCCAGCCTCCTCCTGAGCCCGTTCGCGCGCTCTCTCTCCCGCTTTGCAGCGCAAGCCCCGGCCATGCTCGTGTTGCGGAAGGAGAGCAGGGAGCGAGTGAGTCCACGCTTTCCTCATCTCAGCACGCATAGCTCTCGCTCCCTCTGCAGCATCAGACAGGATGGAGCAAGGTGAGCCGGGAGGTCCTGCCTCGAGAGAGAGCCGAGCCTGCGCGCTCGGCACGGCAGCCCAGCATCGTCAGGAGGCTTGCAGTGGGCCTGCAATGGCACACTCTCGCGATGGTGGCTCGCTCGCTCTGGCCCGCTTAGTAGTTTCGACATCTGTGTGTGCATGGCTTGTCCTGCGCGCAGGCAAGCTCGCCAGCTTCAAGAAGCAGATCAGCCTGAGCGTGCGGGACCACACGCAGGTGTGTGATGGGCGGCGTGGGCAGGCGCGCGCAGGGGGACGCAGGCGTGAAGCGCTGCGCGCGTGCGCATGCTCGCCATTCTTGCAGAACCTGGGGTGCAGGTCCTCCTGTCCTGGGCGCCATCTGCCTGCACATATCTGCTCTCTGCGTTCAGGCGCCCGCGCCCGGCGAGACCCCCGAGGAGCCAATGGTTGAGGTGCTGCCCACGCCCACCATCCAGGAGGTGGAGAAGACGTTTGAGAAGGAGCTCGAGGGTGAGCACACGCCCTCCTTGGGGGTATGGGTGGCGGTCCTGCCACGGCCTGCTTGCAGGGAGTGCGGGCTAGGGTAGCGCTGCCTCACCATCAACAGGTTCTGCACCCGTGTGGCCTTATGCGTGCTGACCGCAGCGCTGGAGAAGGAGAAGGCCCAGAGCTGAGGCAGAGAGCTGGCTTTTGGCCCTGCGTGCTAACGCTAGCTTTGACTGACACTGGTTGCTCGCTGGCCAGCCGTTGCTCTTTCCGGTGGGTCTGCTCGTGGGACCTCATTCTTTTCCTTGTAAACCCCCTGTGACTGTGGCACCGTTGTAGACGATGTGCAAGCACACTATCTGAACCCACGAGCGCGAGCCTTGCCGTGGCGGTGACACGCAGCACCTCCCGCCACAGCTCGTCAAGCAATGCACCACAGCCACAGCTCGTCAAGCGAATGTCAAGGCAGCACGGCCTCCACAGCTGCTTCCTGCCCTCCACCCTCTGCTGCTGCTGCTGCGTGCTGCTGCTCTTCTGCCCGCCGCGCCTGCTTGGCTGCTGGCTTGGCCGCTTTCCTCTCCGCTCGCCGGCGCTGCCGCTCAGCCTCCTCCCTGGCCGCGTCCGCCTCTGCCTTGTCGCGCGCCCCACGCAAGGCCACCAGCGCCTCCTTGAGCGGGGCCAGCGCGTGCTCGGGCCCGGCCTGAGACAGCTCGGCCACCAGCTTGACCACCTCGGAGCGCGCGTGCGCCAGCGCAGCCTCCGCGTCTGCACGGCGCTCGTGCGTCAGCACCGTGGGCTCGGGCCGCCGCCTGATGAGCTCCTTCTCCTCCTGCTTGTCCAGCCGCCCCCAGTCATGCCCCGGGCCTCGTTTCTGATGGTCCTTCTTGCCCGGCGAGCCGTCACCGGGGCTGGCCTGCTCTGCCGCCGTCGCGCCCGGCTCGCCCCCTGCGGCACGCCACGCGCAAGGTCGGTGCAACGTCGGCAGCAGCAGCACGAGTCGACGGAAGGCAGGTGCGGGACGGGGGCACGCAACCCTGGAGCCAGCCAGCGAGCCAGCCAGCGAGCGCACGCACCGCTGCCCTGGACTCCTCGGTGCGTCGAGTGCTGCAGCTCGGAGAGGATGCGCTCCACCGCCGCCTCGGCCGTGCCCAACTGATCCATATCCAGCCACTGCGACCACGCCACGGCGTGGCACCAGCGCAGGGCACACATGGCGACGACATGACGCCGAGGCACACCGACCGCGAGCTGCGGGAGCGTGCGGGGCCGCAAGCGCCACTCACCAGGTACTCTTGCCGGTTGCGGAACCAGGTCATTTGCGAGCGGACGAGTCGGTGCGTGGCGCTGGCGATGCGCTCGACCAGCTCTGAGAGCGACGCGGCCTTGCGCTGCTGCCGCCAGCCGCTGCGTGCGCCCGCTCTCCCTTGGTGGCGCTCGCCTGGTCCCTGTTGTCCGTGTGGACCGGCGTCCGCCTGCGCCTGGCCCTGCTGCTGCTGCTGCTGTTGCTGCTGCTCATCTTGGACCTCCAGCGCCAGCTGCACAACGCCAGGACAAAGTCACACCCTCAGTCGGTCCGCATTCAAGATGACTCTGGGCACGCAGTCGCAGATTCAACACCAACTCACACACCTGCATGAGCCACTCCATGGTCTGGCGGTACCCAATGGCGCAGGAGGCCAGGTGAGAGCCAGGCAGCTGGCCCTGACGCAACAGCGCCATGGACTCATCCAGCAGCCCATCCAGCACCTGTGCAAGGCCACAATTGCGCCACCAGCACGCCTCACTGCACACACGCCACGGCGCACACCACGGACTTCTGTTGGATGTGCCCTTCATACGCCCCCCCTACACACGCACCATTTCCTGCAGGCGCCGCTCCACCTTGGCGTACAGCACCGTGCGCGGCCGGTGCAGGAAAAAGGTCCGGAAGTCAAACGCCTCACCGGGCGCGGTGGAGGGAGCGGCGTCTGACCCCGCGCCCTGGCTAGCTTCTGCCTCCTGTTGCTGTGCCGCTGGTGCTTGCTGCGCGGAAGCGGGCACGTCCATGTCCCGCAGGGTCCGTCCAGGGTTGGCCAGCAGGATGGCCAGTGCCCGCTTGAGGCGGTAATAGTTGTTGCGTTCCTGGCTGATCCTGCAGGCAATCGCGCGGGCAAGACAGCCCACCCGCAGCACAACCAAGTGAGGAAGCCTAAGCAACAGCCCCTGCTTGTGCGCTGCAGCTACTGTACGCAAACTACGCCGCACCTTTGCATGGCTTCAGTGTCGCCCGCCTGCCCCAGCAGCTGCACCGCCGCGTCCCACTTGAGCTCGGGGGACAGGTCAGCGGTGTTGGGGAGCCCTGCCGCCTGCGCCGCCTGGGTCCATGCCTGCAAGGTGCCACCCACGAGGAAACCACGTTGCCGACTTGCTGCTGTCTGGTGCCGGTCTGGCTGGCCAAGCGCTGTGGCACATTGTGGCCCGATGACAGTGATGGCCACCTGATGCCCACCTGTACGCTGCACTCCTCCACCTGTTGCCGGCCCCCGACAGGCACCCCACACCTGTTGCACGCGCTGCTCCACCGCCTGCTCCAGCTCTGGCGTGGTGCGGTTGGTGGCGGGCTTGCCCTCAATCAGCAGGCGCAGGTAGAAGCCAGTGCCACCCGCCACCACCGGCACGCGGCCCCGCTGCAGCACAGGCACACGTGGTGAGCACAGGACATGTCGTGTTGAGGCCAGGGGTTGGTCGCCACGAGCACATGTCGACGGCACTGCACCCAACAAGCACCTGCCCCTCCTGCTGTGCTCCGTGCCCGCCCTTGCTGCTAGTAGCAACAGTGTGCCGCTGCCAGAGTGAGGTAGTGTCGCACCTGCAGGATGTCGCGTATGGCCGCCCTGCCCTCGTCGTGGAACCTGGCAGCGCTGTACTCCTCTTGCACGTCGCACACGTCCAGCAAGTGGTGCGGCACGCCCTGCCGCTGGGCCACCGGAAGCTGCACGGCGCAAGAGGCATGGAGGCACCGGCAGACACCACGCCATGGTGTGGGCCGACTGCAGCCCACATTGCTTTGGGTGCCGTGTGGCATGCACACATACCTTGTCGGAGCCAACGTCCAGGCCCCGGTACACTTGCACGCTGTCTGCGCTGACCACCTCGCCCCCCAGGCGCTGAGCCAGCTGCAGCGCCACCGCCGTCTTGCCCACGCCCGTCGGTCCCGTCACCACCACCACCATCTGCTCGCATGACGCGTCATTCACGCCTTGCAGGTGCTGCGGCTGATGCTGCTGCTTGTGCAGTGATGGACGGGCACCAGCGACGCACCTTTGGCGGCCGCGCATACGCATCGCCTGCGGTGGCCATGGTGTGCGCCGCTGCTGCTGCTGTTGCTGCACAGCTCACGAACCTGCTGCACGTGCTGGCTGGCAACGGTGCTGTCTGCTGCTGTTGTGCTGGCAACGCGTGCCAGCGCGATGGCGCCGCGGCAATTGCGAGCGCTGGGATGGCGGCGTGGAGGCAGGTGCTGCTGCGGCGGCAGGAGCAGCGCATGGTCGTGCGGCCCCGTCTAGCTGCAGCACTTATAGCCCCTCCCCTCCTCCCCTCCTCCTCCTCAGTTTAGGGCGTAATGGTCTCCCACAGCTCGAAGGCGCGCCAGAAGCAGCTCCAGAGTGAGAGAGAGAGGAGAGATGTTGCGCCGTGGATCAGCGCTCGCGCTGCGCCTGCTGCAGCAGCAGCAGAGCGCGGCAGCGTCGTCCCTGCAGGTGTGTGGAGCAACCTTACCTCGCAGGGAGCAGCTCGAAGCGATCCAAGCGAGCATTGCCTTCACGGTGCCGTGCTGACGCGCTGCTCGCAGGCGTATGGGCAGCCCAGGTTCTTCGCTGCGCAGGTTGGTGCTTTGCTGCTGCTGGCGTGGGGCCGTGCGTGCTCTTCTGGGCGGGCGGCCACGCCCGCAGCAGCAGGACAGCAACAGGGCGCCAGCAAGGGGCGATGCAGCTGCAGCAGAGGTTCGCTGCCTTGCCAGCGGCAGCGTGCGGAGTTTCGCCTGATCGCCGCACAGCCAAGTCTCATCAGCCCAAGCGTCTGGCGTGGCGCATGCACGGTGTCAAACAGCAACTCACGGCCGAGCGTCCGCGCTGCTGCACGCCTCGCCAATTGTGCAGCCGGCGACCAACGAGGAGGAGTATGGGCGCTTCGCGTCCCAGAGCGACCGAGCGCACGTCACGGTGCGGGCGCAGGGACCGCAGGGCGCGCCAGCAATGCACGATGCCTGGCAGCAGGGCAGCAGCTTCAAGCTGCCACCCTTGCACCCGCCCGTCCGCAGTGGCCCAAGGTGCTCAACGCGCCGCTCTCCCAGGTGGACCCCGAGCTGTACGACATCATTGAGAAGGAGAAGAACCGCCAGTACAAGGCAAGCGCTGTGTGGTGCTTGCCTCCGCTGCCAGTGCCTGATCGCGGCACCCACTTGTGGCACGGGATGATCAGCGGGCGCGCGCACTTGCTGCCACCACCACCCTACGACTACCGCAGGGCCTGGAGCTTATTCCCAGCGAGAACTTTGTGAGCTCGAGCGTGATGGAGGCCGTGGGCAGCGTCATGACCAACAAGTACTCGGAGGGGTACCCCGGGGCGCGCTACTACGGTGGAAACGAGTTCATTGACATGGCCGAGAGGCTCTGCCAGGTGCGCGCCTGGGGCAGGGCAGGGAGCAAGGCGTGCCAGCGCGTTCGAGCAAGTACCCAGGGGTCACGGTGCTGCTGGCTCTCACATGACGTGGCCTGCCACATGCCCGATGTGCCGTTGGGGGCACATCGCAACATAGACCCACCCACCCGCTCACACCATGTGCACGTCGCGTGCACGTCGCACTTGCACCACCCCACCTGCCCTTGCCTATGCATGTGCGCAGAAGCGCGCCCTGGAGGCGTTCCAGCTGGACCCCGCCAAGTGGGGCGTCAACGTGCAGTCTCTGTCGGGCTCCCCGGCCAACTTCCAGGTGTACACGGCGCTGCTGCAGCCACACGACCGCATCATGGGCCTGGACCTGCCCCACGGAGGGCACCTCAGCCACGGCTTCCAGACCGACACCAAGAAGATCAGCGCCACCTCCATCTTCTTCGAGGTCAGCCCTTGAAGCAGGGGTGGGGGCAGGGGAGCAGCGGTTGACCTTGTGGAGCAGGGATTCCCTCAGGGATGGCAAGCAGGGCAAGGGGGAATGGCAGGGCAAGGGGGAATGGCAGGGCAAGGGGGAATGACGGGGCAAGGCAAGGAGGCAGCAGGGACTAAACAGTGGGAGTGGCGTCTGCCCGCCACATGGCAGTGCCCTCGCACAGGCGCCACAGACTGTGGTGGATGCAGTCATCAGCGTGAGAGGGCAGGCGCAACATCAGCCTGCTTTGGCAGAAGAGGTGCGGGAGGCTCACCTGGACGTGTGCCCCCCCGTGCTTGCTGTGCCCCTGGTGCTCTCACAGACCATGCCCTACCGGCTGAACGAGGAGACTGGCCTGATTGACTACGACGCCCTCGAGAAGACGGCCAAGCTCTTCAGGCCCAAGCTCATTGTGGCGGGTGCGCATGGCATGTGCTCTCCCGCGTTTGGACGGGCGTTGGGGAGGCTGCAACAGTTCTGGCTTTGGCAAGGCGGGCGCATGCTCCTAGGGAGGAGGGTGCTTCGGTCAGGTGCTCTGCAGGTGATGGCGCAGCAACGGGAAAGCTGCTTGACTGACCTGTGACTGATGCCTTGCTTGTGTCCACAGGTGCCAGCGCCTACACGCGTCACTACGACTATCCTCGCATGCGCAAGATTGCCGACAGCGTGGGCGCCTGGCTGCTCTCTGACATGGCGCACATCAGCGGACTGGTGAGCCCGCACCTTGGGCCTGGCCTGGCCTGGCCTGGCCTGGCGCGTAGGAAGGGGGGCTGCAGTGCGGGCCGGTCGGCAGCTGATGCCTGTGATGCCTTTGCGGTTGTGTGTCAGGTTTGAAGGAAGCGGGCGGGTGAGCAGGGTGCGTAAGAGGCCAGTCGAGCACCACATCAGACATCAGATGGTGGCTGTGTGGCACGCCTGCTCATGTTTCCCTCCTGGCCTGCAGGTGGCGGCTGGCACGGTGCCCTCGCCGTTCGAGTACTCTGACATCGTCACCACCACCACGCACAAGTCTCTGCGCGGCCCCCGTGGCGCCATGATCTTCTTCCGCAAGGTTCGCAGAAGGACAAGGAGCAACAAGCACAAACAGCAACAAGAACAAGCAGCACAAGCAGTGGCAGTGGTGGGCGGAGGCTGCAGTGCACAGCTTGGAGTGCGGGTGAAGGGAGGAGTTACAGAGCGGTCCAGCTTGCCAGCCGCCACGCAGGCGACAGGCGGGAAGCAGGTGTTGACAATGACTGGGACAACTGTCCGGACATGGTGACTTGCCGACTGCCGTTTCGTGTCGCTCCTCCTCATCCACCCACAGGGTGTGCGCAAGGAGGACCCCAAGACCAAGCAGCCCATCCTCTACGACATTGAGGACAAGATCAACTTTGCCGTCTTCCCAGGCCTGCAGGTGAGCAGGCGCGCACATACCATGCAGGGCCACTGGCCCACACTGCCGCAGACCACCTGCGGCCTGTCATGAGATGAGGCAGCGGTGGGGCTCAGTCCTCTTGGAGAGGCGGCCAAGCATTAAGGGCTGCTCTTGGCAGGCAGCGTGACTTCACGCTTTATCCCTACTGACACTTCACCCTGCGCGAGCCCCTTGGTTGCGTGGTGTGGCGCAGGGCGGCCCCCACAACCACACCATCAGCGGGCTGGCGTGCGCGCTCAAGCAGGCGCAGGGCGCCGAGTTCAAGGCTTACCAGGAGCAGGTGCTGCGCAACAGCAAGGTGCGGTGCGCCTGGGACGGCTTGAGCGTCTTGGGCGGATAACAGGGGGGCGATAAGGGGAACAGGAGGACCCGCCTCAGGTGCCTGTCTGCACGCCCCACTACCATGCGGGTGGGATGAGGGCTGGGGCCAGCAGGCTGGCCAGCCGGTTTAGCACAGCACGGCTCTTGGTGAAGCTGAAGCGTACGCGTGGTGCATGTGTGGTGTGCGCCATGGTGCCCTCCCCGCAGGCCCTGGCCAAGGGCTTGGCTGACCGCGGCTTCAAGCTGGTGAGCGGCGGCACCGACAACCACATCGTGCTGGTGGACCTCAGGCCAAAGGTGAGGGTTAGGGTGGTTAGGGTGGCGCGGTGTCGTGTTGCTGTTGTTGCATGCCTTCAGCCGGGGCGGCTGTTCAGGTGGTGCTTGGCAGCTCTTGGAGGTGCACCTGCCACCCCACAGCCCTGCTTGCGCTGTGACTGCTCGCGCTGTGCAGCCAGGACAGAACAAAGACTTGCTCTGTCGCTGCCTGCTGACCAGCTGCCTGCGAATTCTTCGTGTGTGTGCACACTGATGAGCACCGCAGGGTGTGGACGGGTCGCGTGTGGAGCGTGTGATGGAGCTGGCGCACATTGCCGCCAACAAGAACACGGTGCCGGGCGACACGAGCGCGCTGGTGCCCGGCGGCCTGCGCATGGGCAGCCCTGCCCTCACCAGCCGCGGGTTCGTGGAGAAGGACTTTGAGCAGGTGGGTCTGTGGCTCTGTGGTGGTCCACGCGTGCATTCATATCATCATTGCATGGCCTTCACGACAGGTGTCGTGATGCTGCAGCCGTCACAGAAAATCGCCAGTCAGGCCTTGCCTAGCAAAGCCACACGTGCCACGGGCCCTGTGTGTGTGTAGCGTGCATTGCAGGGCTGCAAGCGGCTGACGCCGCAGGAATCTTGCTGACGTGCTTGTTTTGTTTGGGCGCGGCGCATGTGTGGGCAGGTGGCTGACTTTGTGAGCCGCGCGTGCGCCATTGCCGTGGACCTCAAGAAGAAGTACGGGCCCAAGCTCAAGGACTTCAGGGACGCGCTCAACAAGGAGGTGAGAGCACGGGAGCGGGATGGTATGGTGGGCACGCAATCATGTGTGCTGAAGATTGCTGACTGAAGGGGCTTTGGGTGCGTGTCACCGTCATCATCATTGC
>QAXK01003163.1:0-22799 GCA_004335735.1 Chlorella sp. KRBP | reverse complement strand
TGTGCAGCTTGCACATGGGGCGGCAGGCCCCATCAACGCAGGCAGCACGGATCAGCAGCGAGGGAAGATTAGGCGCCAGCCCAGGCCAGAGCATGCAGTCACCGAGCCACCAACGGCCGTCCACACACCGCAGGTGTCCATGTCAGGCACCATGCAGGAGAGCACAGCTGGCTCGGCAGCCCTGCTGGCACCCCTGCCGCAGCCCGCAGCACCCCTGGGGCAGGCTGTTGTTAAGGGCGCGGCGGGAGTGGCGGGCCCAACGAGTTTTGCGGGTCTGCTGGCGGGTGGGAGGGCGGGTGCCACGTGCGTGGTGGTGGCGCGTGCGTCAGCGCCTGGGGATGTGGCGGCGGAGGGTGTGGGGGCGGGCAAGGAGGTGGGGGGCTTTGGGAGCGCGGTGGGGGACGGGGAGGCGAGGGTGGCTGTGTCCACGGAGGGTGGTGGTGGTGGGGGCAAGGAGGGGCACGAGGGCAAGGTGGCGCCCGAGGACAATGTGGTGCGGCTCATCCTGGGAGAGGACGCAGGCTCGTGCATGTCGTGGCAGTAACGTGCCTGGGTTGGTGTGCGCGGCGCGGCACTGTGAAGCCGTGCGCCCATCTTGCTTGAGGGGCATCTGGTTCGGTGGCCATCGTTGCCAAGCACTGTATGGGCACTGCGCCCCTTTCCTTGCTGTGGGAATGCCGTGCAACACGCACGTGCGGCAGATCTTGGCCTACTCTCTCCAGAAGCCTGATGACGTCCGCGTTGCAGCGGGCGGGGTCAGCCGTACACATACAGTGCAATCCGCAGCGAGTGATGGGATGCCGTATAAGAGCATTTGCTCTTATAGGCAAAGCAGCACGCCAGGTGCCGTACCGACAGAGTCATGGTCACAGTCCGGGAATCGGCAGTCCGCGAGATAACAAAAATGAAAACGATCCGAGCAGAAGCAGCAGTGCGTGCTGAAATGGCGCTATTGTCCGGTCGCAAACCCAACAGTTTGCCCCCAAAGCCTTACACCGCACAGCCCAAGGATTGAGTGCGCACATGCTGCACGCCTGCCCCAAGCAGCAGTTTCACGACGCGCACCAATCAGCCGCCGCGACGATCATTTGAACACCCATCATCTGTTTGCAGGCCATGGCTGCACCAGATGTAAAGCTCAACACATTCCGTGCTACTCAGGGTACCCAAGTCTTTTATTCTCAAACCCAAGTAGTTGGCCAGCTCTCAATCCTACTGAAGCGCATACAAGCTCTCCCAAACTACTGCTTGAACGCCGCCAGGTGCCTGCGGCTCCTCCTCCTCACGGCCCCCCTCCCCCCCCTCGCCACCCCACCGTGACCCTGCTGCAGCTCCAGCAGTGCCCGCCCGCCACCCAGCCCCTCCTCCGCCGCCCCCGCCACCGGCGCCCGCCACATCTCCACCTTATCCATGAGCCCGCCATCCGCCGACCTGATGGACTCGATCCGCAGCATCGTGTTGGTCACGGTGCCGCGCAGGTACCCGCTGACCGCCTCCACGCCATACTCGACCCACGTGGGCAGCGGGTGAGGGAACACGTTGGTGGCGCGCGCGCCCGCATGTCCCGCCAGGATGTACACGGGACCGCCGTACGGCCCCGCGGTACCGTTGGCAGGCGAGGAGAAGCAGCTGCCCACGGGGTACATGGGGCAGGAGCGGGCGTAGGCGTGCTCGTGGCCTTGCAGCACGACGTCGACCTGGTACTTCTTGAAGAGTTCCTCGAAGTCCTGCTGCAGGCGCAGCTCCACCTCAATGTCGCCTGAAAAGGGCGCCGACCAGGTGCTGGGGGCGGCCATCATGCGGTGGAGGGCCACAACCACCCAGGGGGTGATGCGGCGGTCCACGGAGGCCAGCGCCTCGGACACGAAACTGCGCGGTGGGGAATCATGGGCGGGGCAGGGGCAAAGGCACTCAGTGGCTGGGCGATATGGGCTACAGACGCGACCAAGTTAACAAGGCCCAATGCGGACTAGTGCGGGCTTGAAATGCGGCCCTCAGATGCAGACTCAAGACCTGCACCAGGGCTGCTTGGTGGGCGGACTTTGCTCCAGAGACGCTTCAGAGGCGTGAGCAGCATGAGAGTCCAAGACTAACCCCAACCCTAGCGCTTTTGCCACTCACTCGTGCTGTTGTGTGCCGGCTGCGGTCGGCATTTCGGTGTCAATCATGATGAAGTGGACGGGACCCTGGGCGAAGTCGTAGTAGGCCACGTCCGGGTTCATGCGCGCGTTGGCTGGGCTGTACCACCGGTACATGAACGGAATGCTGCACTCGCCACCTGCAGTGCGGCAGGCCAGGCAGAGGCAGGAGCAGCACTCATGGTACCAGGGTGCAGCCTGGCGTGCGAGCCAGCAGGTCTGTTGCAAGTGCATGCTCTGGTGCCACTTTCAAAGTTTCCGCCCTGCTCAGGCTGTACTAGCCCTAACCCACGCACTAACCCTAGCCCTAGCTCGCACCCTAGCTCGCAACCCCTCCCCCGCCCGCTCACCCGAGTCAGCGGCCGTGTTGTTGAACGCGTCGCCCGTGAAGGGAAAGTCGCGCTCGTGGTTGCCGTTGGTGACGGCCAGCGGCCACTGCGTGAACACGTCGAGGAACTGGTCGCCAAACACGTCCCAGTCCGCGCCGTAACCCTGGGCGTACGACAGGTCGCCGGCAATGAGCGCCACGTGCGCGTTGGCCTCGGCGCCGGCGCCCAGCCAGCTGCTGAGCTTGGTGCTGTTCTCGCCGTACGTATCAATGAAGTTGACGCCTGCAGGGTGTGGAAGCAAGGAAGGGACCGCAAGTGGTGGTGGGCCGAGCAGAGGCGGCGCCAGGGGTGGCCACGCCAGGTGTCCTCTCTGCTGTGAATGGCCACCACATGAAATGCTAGACAAGTGCTGGTGCCTGGAGCCAGCCAGGCCCCGGGAAAGACCACCGCTGCCCCACGAGCAAGCAAGCCCAAACCACGCACCTGCTGCCGACGCCTTCATGACAGCGTTGCTCATCGCGATGTCGTTAAAGTTCAAGAATTGGAAGGGCGTGGAGGAGGTGTTGCTCCAGCCAGGCCCTACGGGCGCCAGGAACGAGTACTCCTTGGTCCAGCCTGCCTCGCTGCTGCCCACGCTGTACACGTAGCGCTGGCCCGGTTGCAGGTCCGAGCCCAGCAGCACGGCCGACTGTGTGAAGCCAGGGTCCAGCCAGCCAGTCGAGTTGGCTGCGGTTGCATTTGCACCATGAGCAGCAGCGTTTCCACCACTGTCCCTAGAACACACCATGCGTTGTACATGTCACCATGGGGAGAAAATGAGTGGTGCAGCCGGTGGGCCTGTTGTGAGCCATGGTGCTGTGCAGGTAGGTGGAGCTCTGGGGGAGGAAAGGAGCGCACACCTGGGTAGCCGCACATCTGTCGCGCGGCGTACGTGTAGGCAGACGTCGCGCGGACCATCCTGCTCGCGTTGGCTGGCGCGCCCTGCGGCCTGACGCGCACGTACTGCAGGGCGCTGGTGGCGGTGACCCACTGCACCACCACGGAGCGCTCGTCTTCGTGCAGGGCCAGGTGCAGACCGGTGGGCTGGTTGGGGATCAGGTTGGCGATGGAGGGCGACTGCGCGATCAGGGTAGGCCGGCTCAGGGCGCCCTTGACCAGCGCAAACCTGCATGGTGAGTGTTTTTTCGTGCATAAGAATGTCGTCTGGTCGCGTGATGTCGCACGCACCGTGCATCATGCGTGTCCGGACCTAGAGCCCACACCTGAAGCTCTGGCGCATGTTAATCAGGTTGAAGACGTGGCTGCCAGCTCCGGACGTGTTGTAGCCGGGTGCCACCAGCGAGCAGGCCAGGAACTCGACGGGCACGGTGGATGTCACGTCGGCGTCCGCGGGCACGAACAACGCTATCATATCGTCCGCTGCTGGGGCTGCCACGCCGTACCAGGCCACCTGTGAGTGCGAAGGCGTGCTTCAGAGGCTTCAGAGGCTTCAGAGGCTTCAGAGGTCGACCACTGACTTACGACTGATGTTGACTTTCAACCATCGGCCAAAAAATCCAAGCTGCGCACCTGCACGGCCTGGCGCTGCTCTGTGAAGGTTGTCGCATTGACGGTGATGACCGCGCTAGGCGCCAAGTCCACGGACTCGAGCAGTCTCCAGGAGTACTTGGGGTGCTCTTCCAGGTGCCGAGCGTGCGAGACAGTGCTGCAGAGGACCAGGATGGCGATGGTGACAGCGCGTGTTCTCTCCATCTGTGTGTGTTGAAGGCTGAATGTCTGCGTCCTGACTTATGGATGTCGCTTATGGGTGGGGAATGAAGTGAGAGTGAGGTCCGCCGCCAAGCTCAGCAGGGTAAGAGACAGGGCGCGTTCGCAGATGACAAATGCGCCTAAATCGCGTCTCCATGCTCGCCATCGCCGCCCCGCGCCGTGAGTCAAAGGCCGTGAGTCAATGCCGCGCCAGAAGAGTGAGAGAGAGCGAGAGGACGCGGAAGCTGGTGCTTCTCTGGCATCTGCTCCTCTGGCACGCTCAGATGATCGTGGCTCGGTCACGCTTGCCTCATCATCCTGCTCAATCACCTCCACAGGCACCAGCGCACGCACACACTCATCATCATCCAGGGTGGTCACGGCACACAGCTCACTCCTCACAGCTCCTTGTCCGCCGCCCCGCCCTTCTTGCTGCCGCTGCCTTTACCCCCCGCCGGCGCCTTCTTGCCCTGCTGCTGCTCCCTGGCCTTCTTGGCCTTGTCCTCCTTCTCCTTCCTGGCCCTCGCCTCCTTGTCCTTCTTGGCCTTGGCTTCCTTGTCCCGCTTGGCCTTGTCCTCCTTTGCCTTCCTCGCCTTGTCCTCTGCCTCCTTCCTGGCCTTCTTGTCGTCCTGCTGCTGCCCGCCCGGCCCCGCCTTGCCCTTGCTGCCTGACCCCTTGCCCTCCCCTGACGCGTCGCCACCCTTGCCGCCCGACCCGCCCTCCTGCTGCTGCTGCTGCTTGGCGTCACCCTCGCCTCCTGCCGCCGCGCCCTCAGGCCCCACCTCCTCCTCGCTCGAGGTGCTGTTGGTCGAGGTGCCGTTGGCGGTGGCGTTGGCGGGTGCGGGCGGCTCGGGGGGGGGCTTGGGCTTCTTCTTGTTGGCCACCTTGGTGTAGGCCTTGTCCATCTTGTCATACTCGGTCGCCAGCTGCGGGCGCACACGCACAGCACATGAAAGACGCACAGTCAAGGCGCAACCAAATGCCAAGTTGCACAATTTGCTACCAAGCCAGACCGTCACGTCGTGAGCTGAGCGCGGCAACCCATACGGGAGCACCACAGCACCACAGCCAACCCTGCCCTAGCCAGCCGGTTGCTGTACGAGCACACGGCTTGCACGACCTCCACGAGTCACAGCAGCTGCCCACTCCGTGCTTTGCATGCTCAAACCACCACCACCCTGCTCTACTACTCACGTCCTTGACCAGGTAGGCCGGGTCCTCATGCGGCTGCTTCTTGGACTGAGCCTCCTCCTTGCTCTCCAGCCACGAAAGGAACGCCTTGATCTGCATATGGATGGAGCAGGTAGCAGGGCGCCACCACAAGGGTGAGTCAAGGGAGCACGACCCGTGCCCCTTCAGCGTCCACAAGCACATCACGGAAGCTCTATGCCTCCATGAAAGCACTGTGCTCAACAGGCCCCCCACCCGCCCCGCCCGCACCTTGCCCTCCACCTCTGTCCTCTCCTCCTCGGTCACCCAGGGCCTGCCCTCGGCCCACAGGCCAACCGCCGACAGCTTGAGCTCTGCGTCCTTGCGCGTCGCAGAAACGGCCTCGGGACGCTGCTCTGCCTCCTGCAGGGCACGCACACACGCCAACACACACACGCAACACGCACGCACATGTTCATAAGCAGCTTGTCGACGACTAGCGAAGACGACTAGTGCAAGTCAAGCTGCTGTGCCTCACTCTGCCTTGGCAGGCGGCTGGCCGCGCCGTGGAGCAAGCAGCACCCACTCAAACCGCAAGCCCAGAGACACCCACACACAGCGGTACAACGATGCACGGTGAAGGCTACGCAGCGCAGGTCACCCCCCACTCTCACCTCGGCGCGCGCGTCCATTGGGTTGCCGACCTTTTGCAGGTCTGCCAGCTTCTTCTTGAAGGCCTGCAGCCCCTCTGCCTCGCCCTCCTGGTAGAGCCACTCCTCGGCCTCGGTCAGCTGCTTGAGGAAGGCGGCGCGCTGCTCGGCGCTCGTCACCTGCGGGGGTGGGCCACACACGCGAGGCAGGGGAGACAGGGAACGCCCCTGGGTCAGCTGCTTGAGGAAGGCGGCGCGCTGCTCGGCGCTCGTCACCTTTAGCCGGAGGGAAACGCCAGGGTGAAACGAACAAGGTGACCATTATCAGGCGCGCTCCTGTGTGCGTACAGCTGCACTAGTGCGCAGCGGAAGCGCCGGTGACCACCTGCCACGTCAGCTGCGGTCCCTGTTCCTGCGCCCCCGCCGTCCCGCTCAAGCATGCCCTCTGCTGTGCCTCCCCTGTGCATGTGCCTGCCGATTGCATGCCGGCAGCGTGCGCTCCCTCACCTTTGCCAGCCTGCCCTCCTCCTCCTGCACCAGCTCCGTCATCTTGATGATGTACGACTCGAGGTCGTTCTTGGCCGCCGCCGTCTGACGCTTGGCCTGCTCCGCCGCCACCCACGCCGCCACGGTGGCCTTGCTGGACTTGAGCTGGTCGCCGCCCAGGGGGGTCACGGCCCACTTGACGGTCACGTTGAGCTGCACCTGCAGGCAGGGATGATGCGGATTATGCTAAGGGCGCAGCAAGCGGGATTACATGGCGTGGGTGCGCAAGCAAACTCTCTTATGGGTCGCAGAGTTCAAGCAGGCTGGCGCCACCAGCTGCAAAAGGGCGCCGCCGCCTGTGCACCGGTGCCAGGGCAGGACCTCCCCCTATCCCGTGAGAGGCGGAACTAAGCAAGGCCGCACCTTTGCAATCTTCTTCTTGACCACAGTCACGTTTTCGTACTTGGGCACCTCCTTCTCCTTGACAGGTGCGTCCTTGGAGGCATCGCCACCCGCGGCAGTCTCGTTCTTCTGCAGCAACAGCCAGCCACGCGTGCACCATCTTTGGAGCAGCACCACGTGCGGGCTGCATACCCCCGGACCCTAACCGCAGCCATCTTGCCAAGGTGCGTGCGTGCCCTAGCCCCACTCATTAACTGCGCACCTTGCCAGCGTCAGCCGCCGGCGCCTCGCCTGCCTCTCCCTCCGCCGCGCCCTCCTCCGCCGCCTTGCCCGCCGCCCCCTGCTCGCCCTCCTCCCCACCAGCCGCGCCCTCCTCCTGCTCCTCGCCCTCCTCCTTGACCTCACCGCCCGCCTCCTCCTCCTGATCTTCCGTCTTCTTCGCATCCACCTCCTCGTCCTCCACCTTTGCGTCCTTCTCAACGTCACCAGCGGGCGCGCTGGTGCTGGTGGTGTTGCTACTGCCGGTGGCGTTGGTGGTCGCGTTGGCGGTCACGTTGGCTGCACGCATGACGTCATCAAGATGCAACGCAAACGTGCCAGGTGCACACTGGCCACAGGAGCAGCTGGCACTGTGCTTCACACAACGAGAGACTGCAGATTCAGCCCAACCGCTGCATTTGCTGTCAACGCCACCACTGCAGCCCAGTGGGTCAAGCGCACCTGCGGGTGTCTTGACCAGCACCAGCTTGGTCTCCGTCACCCAGTACTCAACCACGGCCTCAGCCTTGGTCAGCGAGACGAGCCCGTCGTAAGAGGCCTCAAACTTGAGGTTGACTGAGCCGCTGAAGTTGTACCTGCGCACCACACACCACACACGCACCCACCACGCACCTCCGCACGTCCAGTCGAGTCAGGGCAGCGTGCGTCCATGTGCTAGCTAACACAAGCCAGCAACCTGGCGCATCGCGGTGCCAATCGCCACGCACGGCGTGCTGGGGGGTGCCTGGATGACCGAGAGCATGCAGCCGGTTGCATCAGTCACCTCCCACAGCCTCACAGCGCACACAAGGAGCCTGTTAACAACTCACCGCTTGACGACCGTGTCGATGCCCGTGACGTCAAACGTGGCGAGTTCCGGTCCCTTTGCGCCCGGGGGTAGTGGGTGCGGCGCCGAGGCGTTGTAGTGCAGGCTGACGCGCAGGGGGTCCTTGGTGAGGTTGGTGAAGTGCACCACGCGCTTGACGGGCAGGCGCTTGAGGTACGGCAGCAGGTTGCGCTCCTTGGCCCCCGCCTGCACACACGCACACAGCTTGACTCCACATGGTTGGGACACCTTGCACACAGTCCGCCGTGTGCGCACCACACGTGGAACCGAGCAGCACAAGCGGACCTGGCTTCAGCCATGCGAGCGCAGCCTCAGACAAGCAACGTGCACTGGCGTGAACTCTGCTTGGCGAGGCCTGCCTGGCTGCAGCATCATGACACCTGTCGTGAACGCCACGCAATCATGATGATGATGACACCACACTGCTTGGTGCTCTACACACACACAACTGCTCGGTGCTCTGGACACCACGCCATACTGAATGCAAGTGCGCGCAGGCCAGCACACACCACCACCACCATCAAGACCCCGCCCCAGCAGCATGTGCAGCCACGCACCTCGCTGGCGTCCGCTGGGCCTGCCGCGTCCTCCAGCGCCGCCGGCGGCTCGTGCGCCTCGTCCACACGCAGCGTGAGGCCGTACATGGACACGTCGGCCAGGCCAAACTTGCGCAGGCGGAAGCTGGTGGACAGGTTGGCGGCAAACAGCGATGCGCCCAGCACCACCTGCGCGCACGTTGCACAAGGTGGCGCAGCAGCGATGCACCATCATTCAACTGTTGTGACGCAGCGTGCAAGCGCGGGCGTAGCTTGTTGGGCCCTTGCTGTGCGCGTGCCCAGCGCTGCGTCAGCAGGTCCACGTGTGCACACAAGTGCGCGTGTGTTGGTGTGTGGGTGCGCTGGCAAACGGGGCGGCCCAGGCAGCACGGCGTGCGTTGGTGCAGACCAGGCATGCGCGCCCGCTCACCCCCTCGTCCGCGTCCACGTGGCGGTCCAGCGTGCGCCCGCCCAGCACCTCGCTGAGCGCCGACTGCAGCCGTGGCACGCGGGTGCCTCCGCCCAGCAGCTCGATAAAGTCAATCTCCTCTGGCTTGAGGCCGCTCCTGAGGGGTGGGGTTGCAGCAGGGAGGGAGGGCAGGCATGTCGGCGTGTGGGTATGGTGCCGAGCTCAGTGCCAGTCCTAATGGGCAGCAGCTTGAGTGTCCTGGCTTAGCGTTGAGAGGAACTCCCACTGCGCTGGTTGCTTTTATCGCCACCCAAAGCGCACCCCTGAGACCGCCGACAGCTGTGCTCACCTCTTGAGGACGCGTTGCAGGGGTGCGGCGGCGCTGGTGAAGAAGTCGCCCGCCAGCTGCTCAAACTGCTCGCGCGTGATGCTGGCCTGCAGGAAGCAGCACACACACCCACAGCGGACGTGACGAGCACATCACTTTGGCACTCTCTCCGCCCTCACACCACTACCGGGCGCCCAGATAGCAGCACCGAGCTGCAGGTCTCCATTACAGATGGCACCAGCAGAGCAAGAAGGAAGCAGGTGGTAGGGTGCCATCACTCTTACCTGGAAGTCCTTTCCGTCGTGCATCTCCTCCACTGAGATGGGCGCGCCAGAATTGGCGCTCAGCATCTCCTTGGTGCGCCGCACCTGCATGACACCACCAGGCGTGGGAATGCAGGCACAGCAATGGATCAGGTGCGGGCTCCCTGGTGCGCCGCAACGGCACAGGTTGGGGCCACAGGTTGGGAGTGCAGCTGCCATGCAGGAGCCCGTGTGACCACTACTATCCCCAAGCCCACCGCATTGCGAGCGCTCGCCGAGTTGGGGGGCGCACTGCTTCTGCGACCAGACTGCCAGCCGGGCTAGAGCTGCGGGGCCCGCAGCAGCAGCCATGGAACTTGCCTGTTTCTTGAGCTTGGCCATGGTGCGTGGGTTGCCCAGCACCGTGCTGACGTCGAGCTTGAACTTGTCGGCAAAGGCCTTGGCAAAGTGGTCCGACAGCAGGGCGTCCAGCTGGTTGGCGCCCAGGTCAGCGTCCCAGTCAACGTCCCTGACCTGCTCTCAGCGCGCCAGCATCATCACGGGATCAACAGCATTGGTTCACCAACACGCCGCGAGCATGGTGCATCTCGTACACCAGGCTGCCAGCACCTGTGGGGTGCATCACACCACTGTGGCCCAGGGCTACAGCACGCCGCTGGCTGTGGGTGGACGTCCTGAGGTCCCATCTGGCCTCCAAGTGCTCGAGTCCGCAGCAGGAGCCAGCCGCCCACAAGCATCCAAACCACCCACCCACCCACCCATGATGGCAGGCAGTTAAACCCTGGCCTCACCTCGAGCTGTGAGATTGGCTTGCCAGGCGCGTCCTTGGCCACATAGCTCGAGTAGCGCACCAGCGCCACCACCGTGCCGCCCGAGCCCATGTCGTAAAACACCACATTCTGCGTCTTGTTGGCAAAGTCCCGCTCAATGCCAAACTGCAGCGCCGCCGCCGTGTGCGTGTTGATGAGCCCCAGCACGTTGAGGCCCACCAGGTTGGCCGAGTCCACGATGGCCTGACGCTGCACCTGGCCAAAGTAAGCGGGCACGGCGATGACTGCGTCCACCACGGCGGCGCCAGACTGCGCCTCGGCAATCTGCTTGGCGTACTGGAGCATGCTGCCCTGCGGGTGCGCGTGGGGCAGGTGGCAGGTGGCATGCTCAACAGCTGTGTTCCGCATGCTGCCCTGCAGGTGGACACCCGTCGTGCGGATGAGCCAGCTGCTGCCCCTGCACGCGCGCCTGTGCTGCTGCTGCTGCTGCTGCAGCAGGTGCTGCTGGGCCAGCAGCAGTTCCCCCACCACGTACCACGATCTCCTCGGCCGAGTGCACGAGCCCCTGCTTGACCTGCAGCGCCGCCAGCTTGCTGGCTGGGTGCGGCACCACCTTGTAGGGCAGGCTGTGGTCCTTGAGCATGCCCTGGATGCCCGGGTCGTCCGCAGTCTTGCCCAGAAGGTCCCGTGCACGCATGAACGTCGTGTCCGGGTACCTGACCGCGAAGGAGAAGGCCTCCTCGCCCAGCAGGCGCTCCCCGGCGGCGGAGAAGCCCACGAGCGCGGGCGACTTGCGCTTGCTCATCTCGTTCACCACGATGGCGATGGGCGTGCGGCCTGGCTTGATGAGCGACACCTTGAGGAACTCCGAGCCCAGGTCCACCGCAATCAGCGATCCGTGGGCGCCAGCAGCTGCGAACGCCGCCAGCAGCAGCAGCGCCGGCACCAGCGGCCGCGCCATTTGCTGCCTGTCCACCTCCTTGCGAGGAGATGCCGATCTCACTTGCTCAACTTGCGCCCCTGTGCTGCGCCGCTGTGGTGCGAGCCAGGTGCACGGTGTGTGGTCGTGTGGCAATGCCGAGCGCGTTCTGAGCCGAAGGAGGAACACTCTGGACACCCAGGGATGGCCACCCTAAGCTGATCACCCTAAGCTCAGCAGCAAGAACCAGCAGCATCTCAAAGGGGAGCTGCTCCATCCATCACGCCACACCGCTGACTGCACGCCCTCACAGACCGGCACCGACTACGTGCGAGTCTTGTTTCAAACGTCGTGATGTCAGGCATGCCAGGCGCCGGTCACGTCAATTGATTGGGTGTGTCAAAGTGGCAAACCATGGCACGCCAGCAGGTAAGTGTCTACAAGGGCAGCGCGGAGAGCCAGATCAGTCGATCTTGACGGCGCTGTAGATGGCCCGCACAAAGAAGTAGCAGGCGTAGAATCCAATGGTGCCCGTGAGGCAGAAGAACCCGAGCGAGATCATGAGCATGTAGCCAAAGTACATGAGCATTGGCACTGTCTTGGTGATGTCCAGCTTGCTGTAAAAGTAAAAGGCGCTGTAGGCAAACAGGTAGAGCGCCGAGGTGCCCGAGGTGAAGTACGAGCGCCACCACCAGTGGTAGTCCTCGGAGCAGAGCTGGAAGTAGCAGAGCACGATGGTGATCTCGGTGCACGTGATGATGAGGATGATGAAGACCAGCGCCAGGAACCCAAACAGGTAGTAGAACTGCGCAGGCACACGGATGAGGAAGGAACACATCGAGGCACTTGAGCAGCGGTGAGATGCGTGAGGTGAAGCGCGGGAGAACGCGTTGCGCAGCATTGATTGTCCCCTGCATTGCGCCCTCGCCCAGGACACACCTGGTGCAGCCACATGGAGGTGAGGATGAAGAAGAGCTCGATGAAGACGGCGCCAAAGGGCAGCACGCCGCCCACCAGGCACGAGAAGGCCGGGTTCATGTACCACGGCTGCTCGGGGATCTGCCTGGGGATCTTGTTGGTGCGCACGGGGTCCTCGGGCGCCGGCTTCTTGTAGCCAAAGTACGAGCCCACAAACACCAGCGGCACCGAGATGCCAAACCAGAGGAAGCACAGCGCGAAGAGCGTGCCGTAGGGCACGGCGCCCGAGCTCTTCTGCCCCCAGATGAGCATGTTGAGCACGAAGAAGATGAGGAAGCACGCGCCTGCAGCATGGAGGCAAGGCACGCGGAGCACACCCAACGCTGGTTGGTGAGCGCCGCCAGCGAGTCCCAACACCCGTCCATGCACCCAAGCTGAGGAGCACACCCCGTCCCTCCTCTGCAGCCGTCGCAAGCCGCCCACCTGGGAACATGAGCGCGGTGCGCAGCGTGGTCTTCTTCCACTCCTCTCCCCTGAAGCTCTTGTAGAGCCTGGCGCTGAAGTAGCCGGCAAAGAGGCCCATGAAGACAAACATCATGAGCATGGCGGTGGTGAGGCCACCGCGGTTGGCCGGGGAGAGGAAGCCCAGCACGGCAAAGATCATGGTGACCACCGTCATGCCAAACAGCTGCACGCCCGTGCCCACAAAGGACGACAGCATGGACGAGTTGGGAGGAGGCCGGAACACGTCGCCGTGCACCTGCGCAGCACGACCATGGGCATTCAGGTGGTCAGGTTCTGCGGAACCTGTTGCCTGCATCTCGCACACTGTGCTGTGGCGCTGGCCCCACCCGTGCGCTGCGCCCAGTGGTCTCCCTTTAAAGTGCTGCGCTGCTGCTGCAGCTGCATGGCTGACGCTGTGTCCCTGTGTCCACCTGCTCACCAGCTTCCATCCCGTCTCCTCCTGCGCGTCCTCGCCGCTCTCCAGCTGGTTGTAGTTGGTGATGTCGCGGCGCAGCACGCGGATGATGATGACGGCCACCATGCCCGAGAGGAAGAGCACAATCATGACGCTGTTGATGATGCTGAACCAGTGGATCTGGTCGTCCATCATGAGCAGGTACGTGTCCCAGCGGGACGCCCACCGGATCTCGCTCACCTGCGCCCCCGCGCGCCGACGCGGACCAAGCACGTAAGCGGACAGGGGTCAACAGCATGACAACTGGCCCACATCAGCTTACCCTCCTTCCCCAGCATCCCGTCGGCTGCGGCCCTCCCGCCCCGGCGGCTGCGACGGTCGCGACGCACCGCGAACATCACGTCGTAGGTGAAGATGACCTCGACGCCGTCCTGCACCGGCTGCGGCGGCTGGTTGTGCGTGACCTTGACGGCGCGCCCCGGGTTGCAGGTGTTGAGCACCGGGCTCTGCTTGTCGTAAGGCTTCTCATACTCGTGCTTGACGCTGAAGGGCTCGACCTCGAAGCCGACGATGCGCGCCAGGTCCGTCTCGGCGTCCTTGTGGTACAGGATGTTGAAGCGCAGGTGGTTGTGCAGGAAATACTTGACCTCGTCCTGGCCCTGCGTGCAAGAAGAACACGAAAATGCCACCCCACCACTGGCTCCACCCCTGCACATACTGCACACTGGCCCCAAGGCTGCTGCTGCATGCTGCTCCTGCATGCTGCTTCCTTTGGTGTGGGTGGTGCGCCCGTCCTCGGGCTGTTGCTGGGTGCCCCTGCGCACGCTGCTCGGCCCGAGACCGGACGACGAGGAGAGCTGCTGCCTTGACGCGCTCCACGACGCCGCACCTGCAGCGTGGCCTTGAAGCCCACGGGGTACCCGCGCTCGTATGTCTTGATGGCCTGGCCCGTCTTCTCGTCCTTGCGGAGCTTCACCATGGCGACGGGCAGGTTGTCCAGGATCCTGCGCGTTGTGCCAGTGTGTGCCAAGCGATGAAGCGGTGGGAGCGAGGTGGCCAGCTGCTCCGCAAAGGCTCTGCGCTCAAGCTCCTCACATGTTGACGCGGTAGTCGTCCTCAATCTTGGACTTGAAGGCCTTGGTCTGGTCCGTGTTGAGCGACTCGATGCGGCAGAGCACCTTGCACTGCTCGTCCACACGCATTTGGATCTGCGCACAAGCAGGCGAGGAGCAGCTGAGCGAGGCGCGCCCCTCCACGGCCTGCACGCCCCTGCACCTCGCAGCCACGCACCTGGTAGAGCGAGTTCTCGATCCTGTCGCCGCGGAGCACCTCGCCCAGGTTCTCCGCCGAGGGCACGATTTTCTCGGGCCGGCAGTAGGGCAGCGAGTAGTACTCGTAGGGCAGCTGGTTGCGCACCGAGCTGAGCTTGTTGACCTTGAGCACGATGACATCCTTCTTCTTGAAGTCCTGGGGGGCCACGCCTGGAAGGTAGAAGGCGCTCGCGCCTGTCGCTGCCGCGCACACGAACGCCACCAGCAACGCCAGCAGCGCTCCCGCCGCTGA
This sequence comes from Chlorella sp. KRBP, assembly GCA_004335735.1. Classification (NCBI taxonomy): domain Eukaryota; kingdom Viridiplantae; phylum Chlorophyta; class Trebouxiophyceae; order Chlorellales; family Chlorellaceae; genus Chlorella; species Chlorella sp. KRBP. Next base: position 8,166 of record QAXK01003163.1, on the reverse strand, counting down.
CGGCCGCCCCGCGTGCAATTGCGCCATCCTCGCTTGCTGGCCTGCACGCGCTGGGGCGCGCTTGGGGAGGGGAGCACTCGAACCACTCGCAAATGGGGCTCATGGGCAATTCTGCTGCACTGGGAGCACAGCAGCAGCGGCCAGACTGCCAGTGAAGATGCTAAAGGGTGCTGAGCTGAGGTGGAGGGGAGGGGCCAGGGGCCGGCGGGGCGCGTCCACCGCCACGTCGGGCGCGGATGATCATTCGCTGGCCCTGGGGCCCAGAGCAGCCTTTGGGCTAGTGGGTTGCAGAGCCTGTGATGTCCTTATGGCCAGAGTGGGCGGGTGGGCGGGTGCGCCCCAGTTGAGCGGCCGCTGCGTCGATGGCAACGCCTGGCGGGGCGACCAGCCTGGGGCGACGTAGACAGGGGCACACCCTGGTCGCACAGCAGCTCAAAGCTGGGTGGCTGGGGGCAGTGGGCACCCTGGCAACGCTTTCGTCGTGGTGCCGGGGCAGCCAACCCTGGGTCCGCGTGGCGCCGCCCAAACACCTGGCAATGTCCACCCAGGTTGGCCATCCGACGTGAATCCTTCTCCGCCACTGCCATTGGCACAACAGGCCAATGAGTGCACCTGGAGCGGCGCGTGCCCTTCGCCCATCTGTCGCGAGCGCGTGCTCCCCGAAGCAGTCCACCACGGCCACATTGGTGCAGCACCTCACCCCACCACACGCTCCTCTGCTCGTCCTCTGCTCACACAGAAGCAGAATATAACGGCGTGCTGCGTGCGGTGCCCAAACTCTTCAAGTTCCCCACAGAACCGCAGACCCCACGCACACCAGCACTCAAGATGGTGGTCCTGGCGGCGAGCGTGCTCGCCAAGAGCGGCAAGACGCTCGTGTCGCGCCAGTATATGGAGATGTCCCGAGTGCGCATCGAGGGGCTGCTCGCGGCGTTCCCCAAGCTCATGGGGGGCAACCGGCAGCACACCTACGTGGAGACGGAGGCGGTGCGCTACCTGTACCAGCCGATGGAGGTGCGCGCTGCCCCTCCAGGAGGCCACCTGCCGTGGGCGAGATCTTGCCAAGTGCTTCCCAAGGAGCGCCAGGGGCAGAGGGGCAAGGCGGAGCCCTTGATGCGCTGCCCCTGATGCAACAATGCCACCGAGTGGCTCGCAGGGGCTCTACCTGGTGCTGGTGACGAACAAGCAGAGCAACATCCTCGAGGACCTGGAGACGCTGCGCCTGCTGTCCAAGCTGGTGCCCGAGTTCAGCGGCTCGCTGGAGGAGGAGGCCATTTGCGCGCACGCCTTCGACCTCATCTTCGCGTTCGACGAGGTCATCTCGCTCGGACACAAGGAGACCATCACCATCATGCAGGTCAAGCAGAACTGCGAGATGGAGAGCCACGAGGAGAAGCTGCACAAGATGATCATCCAGGTGAGCCGCTCTGGCGACGAGCGGGGCCGGGGGCGAGCGGGGACACCAACGCCGAGCGGAGCAGCTCGGCGATCTGAGCACCGTGGAGCACAGCAGCAGCAGCAGCAGCGTGGGGCGCAGGAGGAGGAGCGTGCCCAGCACCATGGGCTGCGGGGGGCGTGCAGCAGCGAGCGGTGCCGAGCGGTGCCGCGCCAGGCACTCCATGTGCGCGGCAGTTGCAGCCTCACACTCGCGCAGTGTGGGGATGCTGCACGGGGTGGGACAGGCGCCAGTGCACTTGACCCCGTGCGCACCGTGCGTGCCTGCGTGGCCCGCGCAGACCAAGATCAACGACACCAAGGACGTGATGAAGAAAAAGGTGCAGGAGATGGAGAAGAGCCGCATGGAGAGCAAGAAGATGGCGGGCTCCATGGGCATCCCCTCCTCAATCGCCGGCTTCGGCAAGTCAGCGGGCTTTGGCGCCGACAGCATGGGCGGCGGGGGCCCCGGCGGGGGTGGCGGTGGCATGGGCATGGGCTCCGACCTGGGGTCCAGCCGGGCAGAGCCCGCCCCCTCCCGCAGCGCTGCGCCCATGGGCAAGGGCCCGGCCAAGGGCATGCAGCTGGGCAAGGCCAAGAAGAACAACGCCTTTTTGGAGAACCTGGCCAAGGAGGGCGAGGTGGTGGAGCTGGACGCGCCCTCCACCTCACAGGGTGGTGCCCGGCCAGGCGCCCCCGCCACCGTCATGGCCAACCTCAGCGCCGACCCCGTGACGCTCAACATTGAGGAGAAGCTGGCGGTGCAGCTGAACAAGCAGGGCGGGCTGGAGAACCTAGAGGTACAGGGCACACTGAGCCTGCTGGTGCAGTCCGAGCCTGACGCCTACCTGAGCGTGGTGGTCACGTCGCCGGCCAGCAAGGCCTTCCAGTTCAAGACGCACCCCAACATTGACAAGGCGGCCTACTCGTCAAAGGGCCTGCTGGCGCTCAAGGACCCCTCCAGGCCCTTCCCAACGGGGTCAGAGCTGGGCATCCTCAAGTGGCGCATGCAGGTGAGAGAGGTTAGGGAAGAAACACACAGGGGGCTGCTCGATGTGATGCGCAGCGCAGCACTTGTGTGGGGCAAGAGGTCAGGCAGTGGGCTGAGCAGCCACTGCGACGCGCTTGTCAGGCGAACGAGCAGCTGTGAGCAGTTAGAAGGGTGGTGGATGCCGCTGGGCAGGCGGGGCAGGGGCCAATGCGTGTGCGCGTGACGCTGTGCACGCCCGTGCGTGCGTGCGTGCGTGCGTGTGCCCGCAGAGCAAAGACGAGGCTCTGGTCCCCATCACCATCAACTGCTGGCCCAGCGTGTCAGGCGGCCAGTCCTTTGTCAACATTGAGTACGAGTCCACAGCCGCATTCGACCTGCAGCACGTCACCATCGCCATCCCACTGCCCAACGGGCCACCCACCGTCAACCAGGTGCGGCACTAGGAGGAGCGGCATGGCGTGGCACAGGGGGCAGCAGCATCACAAGGGGGCAGGGGGCAGCAGTAGCAACAGCAGCAGAGGCCCCCACCATCAAAGCAGGTGCACCTTGCATGCAGCCAGCTGGTCGTGCCTTGTGGACCTCAGCCTCAGTGGGAGGAGCTAGCGGTGCCGCACGCAGCACGTGGTGCAACCACCCACCACACTGCTGTGCCTGCTTCCTTGCACACACACCCGCGCGCAGTGTGACGGCGAGTGGCGGTTCGACTCCCGCAACTCGGTGCTGGTGTGGACCATTGACCTGGTGGACGACAGCAACCGCTCGGGCAGCATGGAGTTTGCCGTGGGCGCCGTGGACGCCGACGCCTTTTACCCCATCGAGGTGGCCTTCACCTCGGACCGCACCTTTTGCGACCTCACCATTGAGTCGGTGGTCAACACGCAGCGCGACGGGGCGGCGGCAAAGTACGCCAGCCGGCGCGTGCTCAGCACCTCGGAGTACATTGTGGCGTGAGGGAATGAGGCAGGGTAGGGCAGGGAGGAGCTGCGGCGGACCTGGTGGCGTCAAGGGGCCAGGGCAGGGAAGGGAGGAGGCTGCGGGTTGGTGCCTTGGTGCTCATTGGGGCGGCGCTAGCCAGCAGCTGTCGTGGTGGATGATGCACGCGATGCCGTTGCGCGCTGATTGGCAAAGGCATGGAGACTGACTGACTTTGGAGAGGACTGACCTGACGTGCTCGACGCATGTGACCCTTCCTGTCTCACACGAGTGGGAGGGCAAATACTGACCGGGCTTTGTGTTGTAAAGTTTCGCTTGATTTCGCGGACGCATTGCTGCAACCACGCCAGTGCGCACTTTGCACGTGCACCACCACCGCAAGTCATCATCATGACATGCGGTTGGACGCCAGCAGCTCCCACGAGTTTGATGGGCGCGTCGCGACAGCTGGGGCGTGCGACGCGCCGCCTCCCGCCAGCACCGCCTGGGGAGATTCGGGTGTGGTGGGTGCCAGCTGCAGCACCTGGCTGTGGAAGCGCCGGAGGGTGGAGCGGTGCCCCACGCTCACGTACGTGATGCCAGAGCTCGCCAGCACCTGCGCAGGGAAGGCAGCAGCAGCACGCCATGTTATCCACCACTGCTGCCGCTGCGATGCAGTCTGCTGCTTGGCCAGCACCACCGCACACGCGTGGCACGCGCGCCCACATGCAGTGGCAGGACAAGCAAGCCACAGCGCACCTGGTAGAGCTCCTCCTCCGTGGCCTGGTCCAGTGCGCTGGTGGCCTCGTCCAGCAGGGCCAGCCTTGGCCCCGCCAGCAGCAGGCGCGCCCAGGCGATGCGCTGCTGCTCCCCCAGTGACAGGGAGCTGGCCCAGTCCACCTGCGAGTCAAGGGCCTGGCCGGCACCTGCACCCCCCCACCCCCCCGCACACAGCGCCAGCGCCATCGTTAGCACACGCCGTGCGTGCACACGCCCTTCAGCAAGGCATCCAGTGTAATAGAGTTCACAACCAGGTGGCACCTCAAAGGCCCGATGCGCTTTGGCAGCGCACGCTCCAGCACCCACCTGGAGCCTGGTAGCGCGACAGCAGGTGCCCCAGCCGCACCGTGCGCAGCACCCGCTCAATGTCCCCGTCAGGCGGCGGAGGCCGCTTGCTGCCCTGCTGCCCTTGCTGCTGCCCCTCCGCCCCGCCGGCTGGGGAGGGGGCGCGGGAGCTGGCGGTGGGCTGCTCGTGGCCCTCGTCTGCTGACTCAGCGGCAATCATGGCCTTGGTGGCCTTGTCCGCCGCCACGGCAAAGGTGGGGTACAGCACCTGTGCGCAACACAGCCAGACAGGACAGGTGTACAGTATACGCTGCTGACATACTGCTGATGAGGGTGTGGTAAGTGCAAGCGTTGCCCCTGTGACCCCACACCACCTGTCCATGTCCTCATGTGTGCTAAGCGGGGAAGAGCCCACTGCCCCACCACCGCATGCGCACACACGCACTTGGTCACGCAGTGAGCCCAGCACCATGTAGGGCTTTTGTGGCAGGAACATGACCTCAGTGGCGTCGCACGCCGCGCGCACGGCGCCGCGTCCCGAGGTCCACAGGCCTGCCAGCGTGCGCAGCAGGGAGGTCTTGCCGGCGCCACTGGGGCCCATGAGCAGCAGTGACCCGCCAGGCGCCAACTGCAGGCGTCACGCACGTACACGTACGTCACCAGGGGGCACAGGACAGGACTTGAGTGCGTGAAGGTGTCAGTGGCCGCATCTGCTCTGATGCCCTCAGACGGCGCAGCTCTGCTTGACGCGAGGCAGTGACATGCAAATCAGGCGGCCCCGTCATGACGAGTAGCGAACACATAGGTGATGTCCCCAGTGCAGGAGGCGTCCAAACAGATGCGACTCAAGCCTCGCACACCTGCAAGTCGAGGTCCTGCACCAGCAGGTTGCTGCCATCAGGCGTCACCACGCTCAGGCCCGACAACTCCAGCAGCGCACCGCCACCCAGCCGCGCCGCGCCACCTGACCCCACATACTCGATTGAAACCAACTGCGCTGCTTCGCTGCTGCCCACGCCACCCCCTGCCGCCCCTGTCGCTGTCAGCGCTGTGGGTGGTGCTGGTGCAGGTGTGGGCGCGTCCTGCCCGCTGGTTGATGCGGGGGAGGCTGTAGGTGCTGGTGCTGGCAGGGCGAGTGGTGTGGCATCAGGCTGCTTGACCGTGTGCATGGCTTCCTGGAACTGGCCCAGACGGTCCACCACGGCAGAGAAGCCAGCCAGGGACTCAAACTGCATAAATGGATTGGGTTGGAAGAGGAGGGGGACCGAGAGGGCAATGCCATGACAACTGGCGGGCTGACGGCTAACGGCTGGCTTGCACGGCTTGCAGTCACACGGGAGCAAGCTGGAGGAGGATGGCGGCCTGCCAGCACTCACTCACCTGGTAGACGACAAGTGAGAGGTCGTTGAGCACGTGGTTGAAGGCCGACTGGCTCTGGTTGATCACGCCAAACTCAATCTTGCCCTGCAAGCAACACACGGCACGCAAACACGTTCGATCACCTGAGGCCACGCAACAACCCGCATGACCGGCCACGCTAACCCAGCGGCAACCCCCCAGAGCCCCCTCCCAGTGCCACACACACCTGGAAGAAGAGAGGCGCCACCACTGCAGCAGGGAGCAGCTGGATGAGGTACCTGCAACACACCTCGTGCCAAGCGTTTAGCTGCTCACTCGTCCACGCATGCGCATACACTGCCACATCGTCTGGGTGCTGGCTGCCCTGCGACCGCACCGGCCGGGCCTTCCCGCCCTGCCCAGTGCACCTTGGCCCCCGCACCTGTAGAATGAGGTGAAGAAGTCGAGGTTCCGTGAGGCCACCAGCAGGCCCATGTAGTTGGACACGGCGGCCTTGAGCCTCTTCAGGTGGGGGGAATGCAAGTTACATGTGCAGGGGGCCAGGTGTGTGTCCATTGCGGGTGCAGCACAGCACCTTCAGCACCTCACAGCAAAGACGGCACGCACCAGCCCTGTGCAGCAGGCAGTCATGGCGCAGAGGCTCACCCGTGGTCACCCTTGGCGCGGCTCACCTCTTGCAGCAGCGACTTTTCGTCCTCCTCTCCGCGGTAAAAGGCCACTGCCTCCGCGTTCTCCCGCACGCGCACCAGGCCGTAGCGCAGGTCAGCCTCGCGCGCCTCCTGGGAAAAGTTGAGGCCCACCAGCGGCTGCACGCACGCATACAGCACACGCACACGTGAGGTCACGCGCAGCAGCTGTTGTTGCAAAGCGGCTGTCTGCTGCGGTACGCTTGGCACAGTGCAGCACAGCGCAAAGGCCAAAGGCGCGGGCAGGCGTGGGAGGGGGCAGATCGGTGCATCTGCTGCTGCGTGTGGTGGTGGGTTGACCCCATGATGACGGCTCACCTTTCCCAGCCAGATGCTGAGTGCCGTGCCCGTGACCGAGTAGGTGATGAGGGCGGCAAAGAGCGGCGGGTAGATTGAGTAGAGGATGCCTGAGAAGGACACGAGGTCCAGGGTGGCGTTGAGCAGCACCAGGGCCAGGTTCATGGCAGTGCCTGTGAAGGCGCTGCGGGCGGCATACGCACGCACACACACAAACACGTTCACCTGTTGGTTTGCTAGGCGAGGCCAAATTGCGCATGCCCCCTCAACACACTCTCACTTGCGCCGGAGCAGCAACGCCTGGCGCGTGTGAACGCGGCATGGTGGGTGTATACACATACTCTGCGGCAGTGCCGCGCTGGCGCCAACTCACGCCACGTCTGATGAGATGCGCTGGTCGGGGTTGTCCACGGCCGCCTTTGCCTGCAGTGAGTAGAAGGTGCGGCCGTCAAAGTAATCGTCCATGAGGCGCTCGGTCATCCAGGCGCGCCACTCGAGCGACAGCTTGCTCTGGTAGTAGCTCTTGAACACAAACACCGGGATGCCGACCACAAAGGCGCCCAGGTACTTGGTCTGCACATGCAGTGTCGCCAGGGTGTGGTGGAGGTGAGCATACAGAGGGAGGCGCGGCGTGTTGGTGCAATCCTGATAGTGTTGCCGTCGGGCCACCCACATGCCTGCAATCATGTGCTCTGCCTCCTACTATTTTCATGAGTGAGCCGGTTCCACACGTGTACCCAGCGCTCACCATCTGCACGCCAAAGGCCACCTCGTCCTTCTCACTAAGCGCGTTGAAAAAGTCTCGCCCAAGGAAGTTGAAGACCACACTACACGGCAGCAACGTGGCAGCAACGGCAGCAACGGCGGCATGGACAGGGTGTGCACCTGCCTGGCTATGCGCAGCGCTCCTCGCAATTGCCCACACTGTCTGGAGTTGCCCACGGCACCCGCCGTGTTTGCACGCTAAAACGCTGCCAGCGCCTCCCCTCCCTACCCCTACACACCTGACGCCCGTGGTAGCGAGCGTGAGGCCCACCACTGCCGCCAGCTTCCACCGCGCAGATGATCCCACCACAGGATCCGTCCAGTAAGGCATGGCCAGCTGCAGGACGGCGTGCACAGTGCAGAGGGCCTACCTGAGTGCCAATGATCTTGTGCACCCCAACCAGGTGCGCCGCTGCACGTCCCCTCCGCACCTTTGCCAAACGAGCCAAGATGACAGTCAGGTCCGTGCTCGCGCCCTGCGCCACCTTGTTGGGTGGCTCCTGCACGCCTGCGCTGCTGCTAGCGCTGTCTGGCTCTCCGTTTGAGCCATTGGGAGCGGCAGCGCACCGCCAGGCCTGCCTCCTCCTCCAAAATGATGGCGGTGCTGATGGCAGAGCCAATGGCGCCCTGGCACGCCGCCCATTGCTGCATGGATGA
>QAXK01003160.1:0-17840 GCA_004335735.1 Chlorella sp. KRBP | reverse complement strand
ACGCACCTTGCCCCTGGGAGCGGCCTCTGCCGCCTCAACAGAGCTCAGCAGGATCACCACGTTGCGCCACAGCAACGTGTGCGCACCCTCCTGGCCCCGAGTGAGGGTCCGCGCACAAACCAAATGAGCAACAGCTGCATCGCAAAGAGCGATCCACAACGCGCACGCGAGATGCAGGACGACGCAGAGCATCCCCCCACGGTCATGATCTCGTCGTCGGACAACGAGGAGGAGGAGCAGGAGGAGGCGAAGCCTCGAGCCGCAGCAGCAAAGTCTTCCAAGCGCAGCAGCAGCGCCAAGCGCAGCAGCAGCAAGAAGCCAGCAGCAGCGCTCCAGCAGGTGCCCCACTTCACCAGCGAGGAGCTGCAGACAGCGCGCCGTGAGCTGCTGGCGTGGTTCGACGTGGAGCACAGGGTGCTGCCATGGCGGCGCACACCGCACTCCAAACGCACGCTCGCGGCACCGTCTGGGCCCCATGAAGCCGCAGAGCCAGCAGCAGCCGACCTGGACAGCCAGGCGTTCGCCTACCACGTCTGGGTCTCCGAGATTATGCTCCAGCAAACACAGGTGCAGGTCGCTCACAGCTGCAGTGTGCACAAGCACAGTGCTCCCTCCTGGTGACCACGTCCACAGCCGCCCACCATTGTGCCGCAGGTGGCGACTGTCATCCCCTACTTCCAGCGGTGGATCGCCAAGTGGCCCACGGTGCAGGACTTGGCCCGCGCGGATGTGGAGGCCGTCAACACCATGTGGCAGGGCCTGGGCTACTACCGTCGCGCCAGGTACCTGCTGGAGGGCGCCCAGTACGTGGTCAAGCAGCTGGGCGGTCAGTTCCCCACCACGGCGAAGGAACTGCTGTCCATCCCAGGTGCGGCTGCGGGCACACAGGGAGACACAGAGGAAGAGACAGAGGGAGGCTGCTTGCCCTCCCACAATGGCCAGCCAGCTGCAGGTACCAAGGCAGCTGCAGGACCAAGGCAGCAGCGAGGAAAGTCACAGAGCCCGGGCTGATTGCATACGGGTGCACACGTGTGGTGGAGGTGTGCCTTGCAGGGGCCCAGGCCAGGTCCTCACTGCATGCTGTGCTCCTCACTTCGGCTGCTCGCAACACAACGCAGGCGTGGGCCCCTACACATCGGCAGCGGTGGCGTCCATTGCGTTCGGCGACCCGTCAGCCGTGGTGGACGGCAACGTGGTGCGCGTGGTGTCCCGCCTACGAGCTCTGGGCGGTGATCCCACCAAGCTGGGCGTGGTGCACGCGGCCCTGGCACAGGAGCTGCTGGACACGGGACGCCCGGGGGACTTTAACCAGGTAGGTGTGCTTACAGGCCTGCCAGCGTGCACGTACTACAAGGCTTGATTGACATCTGTTGGATGCACTACACTGTGGGGACCACCGGGTGTGAGAGGGACTGCTTGCATGACCCAGGAGCTGCAAGACACATTCCACCCACGTGCCCAAGGCCAATGGTCATGCTGTCAGAGGTAGCCCAGAATGTCGCTGTCAGACCTGGCAACCATGCGTGCCCCGCCGCACCTGATGATGCCTTTGCCCTTGCAGGCAGTGATGGAGCTGGGGGCGCGCGTGTGCAAGCCCGTGGCGCCCGACTGCGCGAGCTGCCCCGCGTCTGCGGCCTGCACCGCGTGGGCCACCTGGCAGGCATACGTCAAGGAAGGAGGCAGCCAGGACATTGAGGACGCACCACGCGTCACCATGTACCCAGGTGACGCACCTCCACCTCACCGCTGTGTGGCAGGCACGCACTGTTGGCCACTGTGCAGGACTGTACACATGCGCTTTGTGTGTCACTGGTGCTGCAGGCAAGAAGGAGGTCAAGGCCAAGAAGGAACAGGTCGTGCTCGTGTGTGTCCTGGAACTCGTGGCACTGCCCTCGCCTGCTGCACCTGCGCCCGGTGCTTCCCCACCACCGCAGCACACGGCCACCAAGCCCATCGCCAAGGGAAAGGAGGCCTCCAACAGCAGCCAGCAGCAGCAGCAGCAGCCACGCAAGCGCCAAGCCAGCATGCTCGCCTTTTTAGCGGCACCTGGCGGCACCAGCGCAGGCGCGGCAGCAGGCACCGCGTCAAAGGCGCAGCGCACCTCTGCCTCAGCCAGCGCAGCCTCCACCACCACCAGGCCCCAGGCTGAGGACGACGGGGCTGCTGCGGCTCTGCAGGGCGGGGCTGGGGGCAGTGCGGCGCTGGTGGTGCCCACGGGTGCGGTGGCTGCCAAGCTGCTGGCTGACCCTCGGTCCCGCAGGGTGCTGCTGGTGCAGCGGCCGGCACAGGGCCTCCTGGCGGGGCTGTGGGAGCTGCCGGGTGCGTGACGGTTCTTGATGGTGGCGGGGCCTGTCTGGGGTGCACACACTGCTGGCACTCGATCACCGTACATGTGGACGTGGATTGGGGCCATCTGCTTGCCAGGAACAGGACCAGGTGTCAAGCTCTAACCGCTGGTGCAGCCAGCAGTTGGTGACACTGCCTGTTGACGTACACGTTGCCCGCAGGTGTTGAGGTTGCTGCACAAGGCGAGGGGGAGCGTGACGCTTCGTCGTCGTACGCGCGCCGCAAGGAGCTGCTCAACGCGCACCTGCGCACCCTGCTGGGGGGCCACGTGCACGTGGCAGGCGTCACGGACCAGGGCCCAGGGGGCGGGCAACCTGAAGGGCAGGCGCCTCTACTGCCCAGCGCCGTGGTGATGCAGCGGCGGGATGCCGGCGAGTACGTGCACATCTTTTCCCACGTCAGGTGAGGGCCAACGCTCTGCTGGGCACTGCGCAAGCATGGTGGATGGACGTCATACGGCCTGCACTCGCCCGCTGACGAGTGTGCGTGTGTCTGCTTTGTATGTGGTGTGGGGCGCAGGCAGCGCAACCTGGTGGAGCGTCTGGTACTGGTGACGGGCGACCTGGAGGGCTTTGAGGCGGCGGTGTGCGCCGCTGCGGGTGAGGGCACGGCGGGTGAGGCGCCAGCAGGGCGTGCTGACACGGGACAAGACGACGGCCGGCCGGCGCTGCGGTGGTCGTGGGCGCATGAGCTGCAGGGGGCGGGCGTGAGCACTGGGCCGCTCAAGATGCACGCGCAGGCGTGCGGGGAGGAGGCCAAGGGCGGGGGAAAGGGCGCTGGTGGAGGCACGAACAAGAAGGGCAAGAAGAGCTCGGCTGCAGGTTCCTGAATTCATCATTGAACGGCTGCTGACGTTGAAAGAGAGAGAGACACGGAGAGAGAATGCTTGCATACTGCATGACCACATGATGACCTCGCCGCTGTCCAGCATTTGCAAACCCAACGCGAGCGTCCGATCCAAGCATCCTCCTATACCAGGGCCCCCTCACAAAAGCATGAAAGTCAGCGCGGTGCCGGCACCGCATACAGCAAGAAGCCAACAGCAGCAAGGGGAGAGCAAACGCATGTCTATCTGCTGCTGGCTGTCCGGCGTCAACAACCCTGCGAGTGTCGGTGTGTGCGGCAGTGTGAGGGCGCGTATGCCAGCGCCAAGCGAACAAGTCTGACTCATGCTTAAACAGAGGCACATCAGGCAACCCACCAACTCCGAGGCCTCAGCACCCTTACAGCGAGACGGCTGCCTTCAGAGCTACAGCTCCAAGGCGGGCCCAAAACGGTCACCAAGGCCAGTCTGAGTGCAGTAAAAGGATCTCTCTCTCACGCGGGCGTTTACAATTTGCTCGATGAATGGTCGCTACTCGTTGGGCGTCGACATGAAGTTGATGAGGTGTTTGCTGTGCACGTGCACGTTGAGCAGCCGCCACTGGCCCACGTACGGCACGCGGTTGCCGGTGGGCGAGTTGCGCCACTCCCACTCCATGTGCCGCGGGTCAAAGTTGCGCTCCGGCGCCCAAAAGTGCTCCGTGGTGCGGTCGTACGTGCCGCCAAACCACTGGCCCACCACTGCCGCGTCAAACAGCACCTGGTGCCTGCAGTGGTTGCGGAACGCATGGCAGAGCCGCGCGTCAGGCACGCACATGCCGCCAGCTCCCCGATGCTTCTTGTGCACAGCGCAGCACCGCCCAGGCGTCATCGTCATCACGTACTGGCGAGAGTGTGTCCGACGCTACTAGCGACCTGCCCCCTCGCCGTCCTGCCGCGTGTGCAGTGCAGCAGCAGCTGAGGCTCACCTGTCCCAAAGGCAGTTCTCCCCCGTCTTGTACGTGTCCGTGGAGGGCAGCATGGCCAGCCCCTCCACCTCTGTGCCCATCGAGGTGAAGAACTTTGCCAGGATGCTCATGTCGTTCAGGTAGTCGGTGCCCACGTACTTGACGGCCTCCCGCCGGCCCATGGTGAAGATGCGCAGCACGAACTGGAGCAGCTTTTCGAGGCTGGGTGCGTCCCGCGCGTACATGATGCCGGCGATGGCCAGGTTGTGCTCGGCAAAGGGCACCGCCAGGCTCACCTGCGACCCACCGTCGGCGGCACCACTTGCTGTGTGGATTGCAGGGGGCTGAGCAGGCCTTGCTGCTCAATGTCTGCTGATGATGCTCCTTGCGTGCTGTAGCACCGCATGAACGCAAAAAGAAGCGCATCCGCACCTTGCACTCCTGCAGCACGGGCTGGTACCTGTCGAGGCTCTCGTAGATGAGGTTGTCATTCTCCAGGTGCCACACGTCCGCGAGTCCCTGGGACTCCATGAGCCAGTGCACGGCGAAGAGCCGCTGAGTCGTGTACAGGTTGAAGTCCTTGTTGCCGCCCGGCAGCATCTTGCCCTGCACGAAGAACCTGCAGCAGCACCCGCAGCAGGTCCCAATGAGCCAGCTGAGAACAGGAATAGGGGACCTGCGGAGCAGCTCCGCTCGGCGGCACCAAATGGGGTGCCCCGCGCACCTGTCCTTGAACTGCTTGTGGATGCCGCTGAGGCTGGCTGGATTGTATACGTGCACGTCGAAGCGCAGCTGCTGCTGCCGCTGCCTGGTGAAGCTCGAGTTGGCCAGCGCCGAGTTGTCGAAGACGATGTGCAAGGGGAAGCGGGGATTGAACAGCCGCATCTGCAGCACAGAGTGCCATATGTAGTGCTGGTGGTCGTAGGAAGAGCCCAGGCAGGTGTAGACGATGGCCAGGGACGCCGCCTGGCGGAGCGACACCAGCGCCAGGCACGCCAGGAGCAGCGACGGCGTCGTGCTGCCTCTACTGCTGCTGCTGCTGCGCCAGGGCTCTCTCCGCTGCCGCCGCTGCGCCATATCGTGCGCGCGCTTTGCGGCTCGCGCTGTGCGCACGCGTCGGGTGGAGGGGCCTCTGAGAGATCTGCTCTGTATCCGTCTCTGTGGGCACTGTGGGCACAACCAGGGCCAATGCGCCAATTGGGGTGTGGCCTCAGCGCGTGGGGCGGGCGGGGCGGTGAGCTCGCACGCGCAAATTCAAATGTACATCCCATCAACAGCTCACAGATCGTCAGTGGGTGCGAACAGAGCAATGTGCCAGATTGTGGGCCTGACGTGCACGGCCGCCCCGAACTAACCTCGAGCCACCTGCTCGAGAACCCAGAACCAAATGGCTTCAGCTCAGCATTGAGCTGAGGCACTCTCTCCCCCCACAGCTGTGTGTCCCCACAGCTCCAGTGAGCCCACAGCCTGATGGCAGGAGCTACGGGCGCGTGGGAGACGGCGCGGTTCGTGGCGCTGTGCTCCGTGTGGCTGGCCTGCTCCAGCTCCATCGTGCTGGTCAACAAGCTCATCATCAAGGAGCTCAACTTTGCCTTCCCCATCGCCGTCTCTGCGCTTGGGCAAGGCACCTCGTTCCTGGTCGCCTGGGCCATCTGCGAGGCAGCGGATCGCCGCAAGCGGGCGACGCAGGGCGACCGCAGGCCAGCGGACCAGCAGGATGCAGACGCCGCAGAGCTGCGCCCGCTCAAGGGCGAGGGCGAGGCCGCGCCAGCAGCTGAGGAGGGGCTCCAGGCCAAGCAGCAGCAGGATGGCAGCAGCAGGGCGCCAGAGGTGCCAGGCACCATCTCCATGCACCTGTGGCTGTGGCGCGTCATGCCGGTGGGGATAGCGCAGGGCGTGGGCATCTACCTGTCCAACCAGTTATACCTGCTCCTCACGGTGAGTGCGCGTTCCCGCCAACGGCAGGAGAGCAGTTGCAGTGCCTGTGGACTGCCACGCTCAGCCATGGCAAGCTGCTCACCACCACATGCACGTCTGTGTAGGTGGCGTTCATTGAGATGGCGCGGGCTCTGCTCCCGCTGCTCACGCTCTTGGCGCTGTGGGGCACGGGGCTCAAGATACCAGACCGGGCGCAGATATCAGCAGTCATCTTGTCAGCGGTGGGCTGCGGCATCAGCGCGTACGGCGAGGTGGGTCGTCCGTGAGGCAGTGCGTCCTGCTCACCCGTCGCGCTGCACCCGTCTCCCTCAGCAGCTTGACGCCGTGGCCACCTTGGCGTTGCGTGCGCAGGCGCGGCTGACAGTGGCGGGCATCATCTGCCTGGGCATCAACTTTGGCGTTGAGATCGTACGCATGGTCCTGCTCCAGTACCTCATACAGGTGGGCGGACGAGGCACGCCATGAGACTCGCCAGCCGCATGGTGCAACCAGTGTGCCAACGCACTGCCACTGGTGCTGCCGCCACAGGAGCTCAAGCTAGGACCGTGGCAGACAGTCAGGGCCGTCACTGGCCCCGCGTCCGGGTCGCTGCTGGTGCTCATGGTGCTGGTGGAGGGCAGGACCATGGTCAGGGTGCACGCAGGTGAGGGGAGGGGAAAGTGCGCTGTGGCAACAGCAAGCGCGACCCGCTACTGCGCAGCCCATCATGACCTTTGCTCCTGACACCTGCCGTGAACACCCATGCGTCGTGCTGATGGTGGCGCAACGATGATGATTCCTGCGCAGAGCAAATCATCATCGCGTACTGGCCGGTGTTTGCCATGGCGGCGACCCTGGGCATTGGCACCAACTTCATCACCAACCTGGTGGTGCAGTTCTCCTCGGCCACCACAGTCAAGCTGCTGGCAGCCATCCGCGGGCCGCTGGTCGTGGTGTGCGGCGTGCTGCTCTTTGCGGAACTGGTGCGTGCTAATGAGGGAGTTGCTTGCTGTTGAGCTGCTGTTGCGCTGAGCAGAAGCGGGACATGGCGGTGCTGGTGCTGCTGTGCGCAGGTGGCCGAGGTGCAGCTGCTTGGATACGCCTTGGCGCTGTGTGGCTTTGTGTGGTACAGCATGGCGACCAGCGGACCCAGCAGTGCCCCACAGCCAGGCGGCAAAGGTGCCGCCGCTGGCGTTGCCTACACTGCGGCTGCGTCCAGCCCGCCCAGCGAGCACGGCGCAGACAGCTCCAGCGTCGAGGATGGCAGCAGAGCCAAGCTCCGGCCGGTGTCCGACAGCGGCACCACTGGTGCACGACGTGCGGAAGGCTGACCCCTGTGGCTGCCGAGGCATGGATCTGTTGATGCACACTGACTGCAAAGGGCACCTTGGAGCACACTCTGGCGGTTGCACACCAGTCCGGATGAAGGCGAGGGAAAAATGCGACGAGCCGCACGCGCGCGACCCGACCCCATCACACCCAGAGCATCACCCGCCCTTGCCGTTGCTCTGCTCCTTTTCCCGCTGCTGCTGCGCCTTCCTGTTGATCTCCATGGCCTTGTTGGCGCGAGAGATGGCCGGGAACCACTCCTCCTTATTCTCCGCTGCCAAGGTGCCCACGAAGAGCAGCCCGGCTCCGCCGACGAACAGGGTCCACACCTTGCTCTTGTCCGCTGTCTGCTTCGGCAGGGGCTTGGCCAGCTGCGTGAGCTGCGCCGGAGCCACCGTCTGGATGTCCGCGAGCGCTGGGAGGCACGGCCCCGCTGCCAGCACCAGCGCTGCAGCCGCCGCCATCCCTCTCCGCGCCAATTGCCGCACCGGCGCCTCATCGTGTGGTGCTGCGGCTTGGTGCTGCCGGTGATGGTGCGCCGTGCAGGTGAGGTGCTGCCATCGCCTGGACGGCGCTGCTGCGCACGGCGCACTCGCTGGGCTGCGGCTGCTGCACTGTGTGAGGGATTTCATCATCTCCGAAGTGGCCCACTTGCCCACTTGCGCCGCAGGCCCATGCACGCGTGGCGCACGACGTGATTCGACAGCTCGTGCACCCCACGGCGGCAAAAGCGGCACCTCACGGCAGCGGCGGGCTGCCGTCATCCTCGCCGCTCCGTGAGATGATGAGCATCATGGCTGACATGTAGCTCAGGTCAAACACGATCCAGCCGGCGCACAGCGGTCCCACCAGCACGGCCGTCTCGCGGCTGTCCCATCCCCACAGCAGCTGTGGCAGCAGGAAGGCCAGCGCCAGGGTGACGCCCAGGCGGTTGGCGGTGCTCTGGACCTCGTCGCGTGAGCTGCTGGGCAGCTGCGAGTACACGGCAGGGTAGAGCATGCACGCACAATGAGCTGGGTGATGCACGGATGGTGCACGGGTTGTGGGATGCATGGGTGATGCACGGGTGTGCCTTAGGCCATCACAAGCTCCCGACAGTGACCCTGGAAGCTGGCTGCGACCATTGCACTCACGATGAAGGCGCCGTTGGGCACAAAGAGCTGGAGGATGCTGTTGTAGAGGGGGTAAAGCAGGTGCTCCACCTGCAAGGCACACACACACCATGTGAGGGAAGGTGAAGGAGGTGAGAGCTTGGCTGACGCGCAGCCCAGGTGAGGGCCTGTCAATCAGGGGCGCTGCCTCACCTTGAAGGCTGGACGCGTCAAGCACCCAATGGCCAGCCCCACTGTTGCCTTGATCGCGTCACCTGCATCACCAGCATCCACATCAAAGGGGCCAGTTGCCAAGACGTGCATCACTCGCGCGTCAAGCCCTGCCCAGTGGTTGCCGCTGCATGATGTGCCCCGTGCCAGCGCACCTGTGTCTGCGTGCCCCAGGCCCTGGCTTCCGTACCACACCATGCCACACGCCACAAACTGCAGAAAGGTGGCGAGCTTGATCATGTCCAGCAGGAACTCCAGGGGGTCCATGTCCAGGCCCATGGCCAGCATGGTGTCTCCCAAGAGCTTGTCTGCAGCCAGGCATCCCGTCGCACCACGGGCACAACAAGCACCGCGCTGGCACCATGCTCTCCCTTATGAGCCCTCCAGCTCACGGCAGCCTGAGCCATGCCACTTTCATTGCTGCTGAAGTTCGTGCGAACCGTCAGGAATCCCTTGTGCTGTGCGCCCGCCGTGCAGTGGGCCACACGTGCACACACACCTGCTAGGTTCTTGAAGAAGCGCTTTGGGTCGGAGCTGGTGAGCTCCTCGTATGACATGGTGTCCAGCACCTGCGCCAGCTCTGGGTCCACGTCGCGGCGCATGTCGCGCTTCACGTCCTCCCACACGGCCAGCAGCCGGCGGTCAACCTCGCTCAGCAACGTCGGCTGCGTGCCATTGCTGCTGCTGCTGCTATCGGGTACTGGCTGCTGATCTCCGGAGGAGCTGCTTGCGCTCGCCGCGGGGGACTGACTGGTTGCCGGCGCTCTGCACGCATGGGAGGTCAGCCACGCGGCAGCAGCACGCTGAACAACGCGCAAGAAGCGGATCCTGGGGACAGACAGCGCCTGCGCTGGGCGGTGGAGCTCACGTGTGCTCGGCCGGCGTGGGGGACTTTGGTTCTTGCTGCTGCTCCACGCCGCTGCCTTCACGCTGGAGGCACCTGCGCGCCGTGGTGCCTGTGCTGCCCTCCATCCCGCCTCCGCGTCTGCTCATTGAGCTTCTGCTGCAGCGCCGTGTGGCGAGCAGCTGAGGTGGCGCGGGGGACGGTAGCGCGCAGGCCCTCCAGAAAGCGCGCTGGCTGCTGCCGCCCAAGCAGCGTGGCATGCTTGCTGTCCTGCGCGCATGCATCCTTGGTGCTGCTGCTTGTGGCTGCTTGTGTGGAGCGCAGAGCCACACGCCGGAGGTCCTGAGGCTTCGATTCGAGCTGTGGTCGAGCAATCGCAACAGCGCTACACGTCCTCGCGATTGGTGCAAGCGTGCGAATGGTGTGCTGCTGCGAACGTGCGCGAATGGGGGAGCCCTGATTTTGTGGGGCAAGCGAGGTGCCGCCACTGCGGGCCAAAACGCGCACAGAGAGCGCGCTGCACACAGCACCACACACGCAGCTCCTCCACCAAGCCAGCGATCGACCATGGGCGACCGCGCGCTCTTCGCGATCATCGCGCTCGGCATCGCGGCCACCGCTGCCGGCGCGTGGCACGCTAACGACGGCTGGACACCGCCAAGCTACTACAGAGGGAAGGACGGCCCGATCTTCGACGGTGAGCGCGCAGGGCGCCAGGCGGGAAGGCGTGTGTGGTGACGCACTGAAGGCGTGGACGACTCTCTGCCTGTGCGTGGCGTTGCGCAGTGCTCCAGACGCAGGAGGACATCCAGCTGCGCCGCTACACGCCTGGTGAGCGTTGAGGGGCACAGGGTGCGCAGGGTGCAGTGTGTGCCTGGCTGATGCGGGGGCATCAACGCGCGCGCCATCCACACCCCGCGCCGCAGGCAAGTGGGTCATGACGAATATCACCAACAGCACGTTCGGGGACGCGTACAAGGAGGGCGCCAAGGTGAGCCGACCACCGCGTCGTCTGCCCGGTGCCGTGCACATTGCTGCTGTGGCCAACACGCGAACGCGCCCACAAACCTGCTGCCTGCAGCGCCTGGACGACTTTTGGAACGGCGGCAACCAGAACGGCACGCACGTGGACGACACGGTGCCCGTGCTGACGCTGCTCTACCCCACGGGCGCCGAGGGCACCGTCACCACCACCTTCACCATCGAGTACTTCCTGCCCAACGAGCTGCACGTGCGTACCGCATGCCACGGTGCACAATGATTCGCGAGCACAGCTACCCCTGCACTTGCGTGCCCTGTTCTCTGCACCAAGCACGTACACGCATCCTGGTGTTGCCCGTGACTGTGCAGGCCACGCCGCCCGTGCCCAAGACCCCTGAGCTCGAGGTGCTTGATATCCCCGCCCAGGACGTCTGGGTGCACGCGTTTGGAGGCTACGTGCAGGACAAGGACGCCATTGAGCAGGTCCGCCAGTGCCGTGTATGGTTGCGAACGGGGGACGGCTCCAGCAGCAAGCACCAGGGAGTGCGGTGTGCTGCCCACCTGCTGTTGTTGCACGCTAACCACACGGGCGCTTCGGTGTTGCCGCGCGCATGCCTCCCTCCACTCGCAGGCCTTTGACGTGATGGAGAAGCTCAAGAGCAGCGGCGTGGACGTGCAGGAGACCTTTGTCGCCATTGCCGTCTACGACGACCCGCTGCGCCTGGTGGGGCGGCACAACGAGGTCTGGATCTGGCCAAAGGTGAGAGTTGGCTTGCCGCGCCGCCAACTCGCAGAGAATCCCGCCTGGCACCACTCAGCCATTGCTGACAGTGCATGTCCCGCTCAATGCATTGCTCCCTGCCTCAACAGGGCGCGCCTACCACGACCCCCAGTGTTCCCATGGCAATGCGCAAGAGCTGGCCGGCATGGCTGAGTGAGCAGCTCACGGGCCTGCTGGGAGCCAAGCGCCAGCCTCAGGCCTACCCCGCCGCCTGATCATGAGCTGCACTGGTGTACAGCAGGACAGGTCCTTTGCCATGATGCCCATGTGCGGCGACAAGCCACGCACGCATTGCTGCCCAGTTGCTGCAAAAGGCATTGATGTTGCGGCACACGCTGTGTGGAGGCAGCTGCCGAGTCGAGCCATCACCGTCACATGTACAGCGCAGCACTTGCACGCACAAGAGCTCGTCAAGCAGCGCCAGACCCAGCGGCGACCGGCGCCTGTTGCTCCTGCTGCTTTTTCTGCTTCTTGCCGCCCTTCTGCGCCCCTTGCTGCTTGCCGCCGCCCGGCCCCTGCTGCGCCGCCTGCTGCAGCAGCCTCTCCCGTTCCAGCGGGCTCACGAGCCGCGTGAAGACTGGCTGGGCGGCGCCCGTGGCGTGGCCCTGCTGCAGCCCGCCCCACGCCGTGTGGGACCACCTCAGCTCCTGTGCAGCAAGACAGACACGGCAGGCTGCCAGTCAGGTGCCACCACCAGTACGCCCACAACTGCAGACGCTCGACGGCCCTTCCCGTGCTGCCCAGGGCCAAGGACCGCGCAATCCCAACCACTGGCGCGCGCACAAAGCAAAGAGACACACCAAGCGCACCTGTGTGTAGCTCTCAGGCAGGCCCAGCTGCTGGAAGCACCGCGCCGAGAGCGCGGGCGTGAGGGGCCACAGCGCCACGGCCGCGATGCGCGCAATCTCCAGCACCACGCACAGCACCTCCCGGGCAGCCGCCTGCTGCTGCTCGTCACCCTGCAGTGTGTGTGCCGTCACCCAGGCGGCACACAGGCAGCGGCATCGATTCCTGGTCTCAACTCCCCATCTGCTTCCGTCCATCTGGGCCACCACTGTGCGGCACCCAACAAGGCGCGCAGAGCGCCCCGCACACCTTTTTGAGGGCTGTCCACGGCTGTGACTCTTCCAGCAGCAGGTTGCCGCGCGAGCACAGTGCCATGATTGCGTCAGCGGCCTCGTGGAAGCTGAGAGCGCCGTACGCTGATGCGGCAGACGCCATCTGCGCCCTGCGGTACATGAGGTGCACCCTTGCGTCCTCTGGTGATTTTCACTGAGTGTGAGCCTGCCCTGGGGGCGTGGGAGGCTGTTGCGCTGTTGCGGCATGCCAGGCAAGGTGCGCACCTTGCCAGCTCAGGTATGGGGTGTGACTCTGGAAGCGCTGACACGTCGCTGACCACCTGCACGACGACGTGCATGTGCAGGTGCACAAACTGCTCATAGTTGTGGCGAGGTGAGGGCGAATTTGGGGTCCAGGGGTCGAACAGTGTGTAAGGCCACACGTCCTACTGTGCAAGGGAAGATGATGAGGTGGCTTGAGCACAACCAGCCATGCCCATCCATGACGCTGGCCCCTTGCTGTGTGGAGGGAGAGGGGCGCCGGTGAGAGGGGACGAGCCCGTGCGCACTCCATGGTATCTGCTTGCCAGACATGGCTGTACCAGAACTGTACAGCTCAACACGCACACGGGCAGCCCAGCCCTGCCTCACACCTTGCCCTCGCAGTACTTTGCCAGGAGGCTGAGCGTGCGGTTGAGCATGTTGCCCAGGTTGTTGGCCAGCGCCGCGTTGACCGTGTCGCAAAAGCGCTCCTCACTGAAGTCCCCGTCCGTCCTGCGCACACACGTGCACACGCACACGCATGGTGGAACTGCATGCTCTGGCCTGGGCTAGTGCCTAGTCTTTCTTCGAGCGCTGCTGATCCGTGCTGCCTTGGTTGCTACGGCCTGCCGTCCCGTTTGCAAGCTGCACACACAGACGCATGTGTTTGTGAAGCTGCGGGCCGCCATCTGTTTGCCAGCAGTGGCTGCTCCAGATGCTCAATACACACGCTTCTGTAGCGAGCCTGACAACACGCAGAGCAGTGTGTAGAGTC
Source organism: Chlorella sp. KRBP (assembly GCA_004335735.1). Classification (NCBI taxonomy): domain Eukaryota; kingdom Viridiplantae; phylum Chlorophyta; class Trebouxiophyceae; order Chlorellales; family Chlorellaceae; genus Chlorella; species Chlorella sp. KRBP. The sequence goes on along the minus strand of QAXK01003160.1, from coordinate 4,457 downwards.
TGCAGCGGTGGCCGGCAGTGCGTGCGCGTGTGTGTGCGTGGATGCGTGCCCTCACCCAAAGACAATCTCGCGCATGAAGTAGTAGCGCACGGCGTCAGAGCCGTACTGCTCCACCAGCGCCTGCACGGTGGGTGGGCGCACCACACGGAGGGGGCAATGGCATCAGTATGCATGTGACTCTGTGTCCGTCTGCTCCAACGGGGAGTGTTCCCTGGCCGCCATTGGGCTTGACATGTCATGTGGTGGTTCCAACTATGCAAGCAGTCCCGCTCTCTTCAGTAGGAAGACCCCAGGGCCCTCGCAAGCGTGGCGCAGGACCCACGGCATTCAAGCAGGCGCGGTAGGAAACAGTGCACATCCTGGCACTGCTGGCACCGCGTGCACGCACACGTACCTGTAGGCCCAGTTACTCACGCCCATCGCCACAGGTTGAGCTAGACAAACCTGACCCGCACCTGTGGGTCGAGCGTGTTGCCCAGTGACTTGCCCATCTTGAGTCCGTCCTTTGTCAGGAACCCGTGGCCGTACACCTGCAGGACACACAAGAGCAACGTGCAGACAGGACGCGCCCGTTGACGCTGGGGATGGATGCCCGATATGCAAGCTATGCCGTCTGCTACTGTTCCAGGCTTTCTGCTCCGCCAAGGCACGCACAGGGCTGCAGACTAACACACGCACCTGCTTGGGCAGGGGCAGCCCAGCGGAAATGAGCATGCCAGGCCAGTACACGGCGTGGAAGCGCAGGATGTCCTTGCCTGCACGCGCCACGCCCCACGCACCGGCACAGGACAGCACATGTTGGCACAGTGTTGGTGCCAACATGGCAGCAAGAGAGCCACGCTGCGTCCCGGCACGCTGCATAGCCCCAACATGCAGCACGCCCCAGCACCAAGGAGCACCAGCGCACCAATGACGTGCAATGAGGCGGGCCAGCCCTGCTGCACCAACGAGTCGATCAGCGCGTCACCGTCCTGCTGCTGGCCTTGCTGCGCCGCCGTGGGTGCACTGCTGGCCGCAATCTGCTTGAGGCCGGACAGGTATCCTGCAGGTGCACGTACATTAGAGCAGCACAGCCACAACGGCTTGCCCACAGCGTGCCCACGCTCAGTGACTGGGCCAACAAGGTTGACCGTAGGTCCCAAGCACATGAACAGTGAACAGTGGGTCCCCAGGGTTGCTGCAGCAGGTACACCCCCCAGTGTTAGCGCACCGATGAGTGCGTCGAACCACACGTAGACCGTGTGCGAGGGGTCCTGAGGCATGGGGATGCCCCACGAGACGGCGGCGCGCGAGATGGAAAAGTCACGCACACCCTCCTTGACCAGCGCTAGCAACTGCATGCGTGCCAGCGTCGCGAGGAAACGAGCAGTGAGAAGAGGAGGAGGTAAGAAGACGAAGCGGCAAGAAGCAGAAGAAGCAGCAAGGGGTGAGAATGAGAATGAGCAGGAGCATTGACGCTGCGTTGACGGCCTGCACCATCGCTGCATCAGGCCGCATCACCCTCAGAGGGCACCCCAGGCGTGTGGGCAGGGCGGGTAGGTGGGCCTGCAGGGTGTGCAGCTCACCTCATTGCGCCGCGCGGTGGGCTGCACAAAGTCGTCCTGGGCCAGCAGCTGCTCCACCTGCTGCTGGTACTTGGACAGGCGGAAAAAGTAGTTGCCCTGCAGCGGGCAGGACAGCAGTATGGCAGCCACACACCTGAGGTGTGAAGCTGTGCTGCTCGTCCTGCGCCGGCTGCATCATGGCCATGGAACCGTGCGTACTCCTTTCTGCCCCTGCGTCCGCCCCAACGCGCCCCAACGTCCTGCTTGCTGCGCCTCCCCGCACTTGCAGCCCCACTGCAGCCAGCCCCACTGCTTGCCGCACCTCCTTGCGGTGCTGGCATGGCTTGCGGTGCGTGGGGCAGTGGTGGTCCGCCTCCATCTCCTTTTCATCCTTGAACTCCTCACAGTCCACGCAGTACCTGCAGGCACCCACATGGACACTCCACTCGACTCCGCTGGCCGTGATGGGAACAAAGGTGCCAGCGCCCAACAAAGGTATGGGCTAAGACCCCTCACCCTGCAGTGCCCCCAGTCACTGAGTAGTGAGTGCCTCACCATCCCTCATAGTCCGCCTTGTAAATGTCCCCCTTGTCCCACACCCGCGCCACGATGGCGCGCACCAGCGCCTCGTGGTCGCCAGCAGTGGTCCGGATGAAGGCGTCGTACCCAATGTCCAGCTGCGGGGTGAGGCGCGTGCAGAGTGAGGCAGGCATGGACCGCAGGGAGGTGCAGTCGCGTCGACATCAATGGGCACACGGCACGTGGTGGCGCCCCACGCCTATGCCGGAGGTGCTGACAACCTCTGTGTCCATGGGCAGCGACCTCAGCAGCTGCCTACCTTGCTCCACAGCGCCTGGTAGCTGACGGCGATGTCGTCGCAGTGCTGCTGCGGCTCCATGCCCCGCGCCGCCGCTGCCGCAGCGATCTTCTCGCCGTGCTCATCCGTGCCCGTGACGAAGCGGACCCTGCGGCCCAGTAGCCTCTGCACACGCAGGCAATTGGGCACTGCTTGGTGCTTGGAGGTGTGGGCGGGGCCAGTGTGTGCTTCCGCAAGCACGGCGCACCTGGAAGCGGGCAGCAGCGTCAGCTGCGATGGTGGGGTACGCGCTGCCCATGTGTGGAGCTGCGTGCACAGGCACAAGGTGGTGAGCAGGCGCGTGGAAAAAAAACGTGGTGGACACGGTGGCGCTGCCGGCGCCACACAAGCAGCTGCGGCCCCTCATCAGCTGCTCAATTGCTCAGAGGGTGCGCACCTGCGTTGACGTAGTAGAGCGGCGTGGTGATGGTGAAGGGCTCGTCCGTGCTGGCCGCTGCTCCTGCCGACCCAGCAGCCACACGCTGTGCGGCATCCCGGAGCCTGCTAGCGGAGGAGAAGGGGGACGTCGCGACCTGCGAGCTGATGGCAGCGATCCTGCTGGGCGCGTGCACGGCGCAGGGGCACCACTGGCGCTGCGCGGCGATGGCAGCTTGCGCCATCGCGGGGCTCCGTAGATGGGCCATCCACATCCGCATTGGGCGCGATGCTGCTGCCAGCGGCGTGCCAGTGGCGCCCTGAGGCTTCATCTCCCCTCTGCAGGACTCTTCTCTTGCTCGCTCGCTGGTTGATCGACGAGGGCGCAGATGAGGGCACGAGAACGATAGAGCAGCAGCGCGGCAGGTGGCGCGGCACATCAAGTAGTGTAGAACGCGATGGCGCGCCAATGCACCGTGCACAGCTGAGCAATGAGGTCGCCTCAGCAGTCGAGCGCGGGCTATGGCGCGCAAGCGTCGCCTCGCCGCCTCGTCTACTGGGTGGGCCTGCTGGGCCTGGGCGTCTGCGTGGGCCTGCTCTTCAGCAGCGCCGTGGAGTTCACGCTGCACACTGGCAGCAAGGGCACACCGGCGGAGGAGGCGCCGTGGGGGCGCCACGCTTGGCACGGCACGACGGGCAGTGACTCGACCCACACTACCCACAGCACGGCAACGTGCCCGCAGCCCTCCGTCGACTGGAGCAAGTATGCAGCACCACCGGAGGAGACGAGGGGAGGCCCCGCCGCCATCTTCACCCGCAACTACAACGACCCGGCGCTCCCCTGGCTCGTGCTGGCGCTGCAGACGCTCAGCTACACCATCACGCTCTACGCCCTGCCTCAGGACGTGCCGCTGGCCAACACTTTCGTGCGGCTGCACCGGACCGCTGGCATTGCAGACATGTCGGGCGTGCAGGTGCAGCGCGTCACGCAGCAGGGCGCCATGCTGGCAGCACCCACAGTCAAGGTGTTTGTGCACGTGGCGCCGGACACCTGGCCGCGAGTCGTGGGGCGGGGCGCGATCAACATCTTCGTGATGACCCCTGGGCCGCAGACGTCAGTCACATCACAGATACGCCGGCAGCTGCAGCTACGGGGGACGGAGGAGGAGGACCCGGGAGGAGCGGCTGGCAGCAGCAGCAGCAGCGGCAGCGGCGGCAGTCAGTCAGCGCAGGAGCGGGTGGCGCTACTAGCGGCGTACGACTTTGCCCTGTGCCGGTCGGGCGCCGTGTGCAACGCGCACCTGCTGGAGCTGACGCCCACGATGGAGCGCATGCAGCTCGAGGGCAGCAGCAGCATGTTCCCCCTGGTGGACGTGCTGCCGCTGCCGCCCGCCAAGCGCAAGGACTTTGAGGGCAAGGTGTTCCAGGTGGTGCACCGCGCCTTTCTGTGCAAGTCGATGCGCTTCTTCATGCAAGAGACGCTGTGGGCCTACAAGGCGCGCTTCACGCCGGCGGCGCACCGGGCAAGGCACAACGAGGGGGAGGCCAAGCTGCGCATCCAGGCCGCCGCGCACCACCACCGCATCAGCAGCAGCGGCGGCAGTCAAGGCGGGGCGGCAGGTGGGGGGGCCAAGCACGCGCCTCGGTACGCGGCGGTGCTGGTGGAGGCGCGGCCGCACTAC
>QAXK01003150.1:0-35937 GCA_004335735.1 Chlorella sp. KRBP | reverse complement strand
GAGTGCTGCGAGACACATATACGCCCGGTAGTTGGGCTCCGGCCCCGCCGAGGCGTCCAAACAGATGCAAACATCGACACACGCACACAAAGCGCAGCAAGTGTCGTAGCGCCCTGACAAACACCGACGGCCAGGGCTATGCTGATGCAGCACGCTACATCAGCAACAGAGGGGGGGGGGGGGCCAGGGCACATGTATGTACGCACATGTTGCACATCTCGTCCTCGTTGGTGGACCCAGCATGCGTCTCACGGAAGCGCCCCGTGGAGTCAAAGTCGCACGTCACCTGCGCACGCACACGACACACGAGCACGTGGGTGTAGCTCACTGCCGGGGGAGGCAAGGCATTGCAGGGGTGCTGCTGGCTTGCTGTATGTTGCGTACAAGGCAAGGGAGCTGCAGGCTGTTGATTGTGCGGCGCTGCAGGCTGTTGATTGTGCGTGTTCTTGTGTGCCGCCCTGCTGTCTCCCTGCAGTCTCCGTAGCGTTGCTTCACAGGTCAGGGAGATGCTTCTCGCACCTTGAGCCTGTCTCCAGGCCATATGAGCGTGTGCTTGACGGGGTAAAAGGCCTGGGGCAGCGCGGGGTTGTTGGTGGCCACCACCTCGGTGCCTGCATGCGCAAGAAGAAGGGGCCAACGTGCCAACGCTCACACGACAGTCATTTCAGCATTCAAGGAGATTATTGGTGGCGCCAGGACCAGCATCCGCCAGCAGGGAACACATGGCCTCGTCGTGTGTGTGGTTTGCGCTGTCGTTTGTCGCCACCATTGTGTGCCTGCTGGGCGTGCCCCGCACACACACATCTTCCCTCGCTGCTGATCCGTGCTGCCTTGCTTGCCGCGGCTGGGCCGCCGCTAGACACAGCAACAAAACACTGAAAGCACGCGCCCAAGCAAGCACTCACCGCTCCCGTTCCAGGCCTGCCTCTCCATGGTGACGCTGCGCCCTAGCGTGTGCGCGTGCACGCGGAAGGCCATGGTGGTGACGGCCTGGTGCGCCTGGTAGCAGCACTCCACGCTCACCTGCACCACCACCACCACCACCACCACCACCACCACCATGGCATATGCAGCAGCTGTCACTCGCAACCGCTGTCAAGCTGCCGCAGCCGGTGCAGAGGATGGCCAGGATGGTGCAAAGCTCACGCCAATTGCTATTCGCTGGTTGGCTGGTTGCAGCACTGGCTTGATGCTGACCTTGGTCGACTTTGTGTTGGCGGGGATGGTGAAGGTGGAGGCGTACGTGATGATGCCTGTCGAGTAGAGGGTCGGGTGCTGGCGCAGCTGCAGCATCACACCGGAGCGGTCGCCGGGGGGCTTGGAGGCCTTGAAGTGCACCTGTGTGTGGGAAGGGCGTGTGCGTGGGCAAGCGTGTTGTGGCTGCTGCTGTGCGTAAGCTGTCGTATACATGGCGCTTAGGGCAAGGGTGGCTGTGTGGGAAGGCCGTGCACGCATGGGGACCAGGGTGGGGGGGCCGGAGCATGGAGGTGGTGTGCGGGCCTGGTGGAGGGTTTGGGGGGCTTGCGCGGGGGGTGGGCATGGCGGCCAAGCAGTGGGCAGCACTGTGGTGGTGGCAGGCAGGTGGGTCCTGTGGTGGTGGGTTCAGGAGTGCCACGGTATGTGCTCTCACCTGCGTGACGATGTAGCGAATGTTGGTCCCGCCGCCGACCGACAGGGCCGTGTCGTGCGGCAGCGACAGCTGCGGAGCGTTGCGGCCCCACCCATACCTGCACACGGCACCGAGGCTCCGGCGGCACGTTCAGTGGCATACTCGGGTCATGGGCTCAGTGGCTAAGCAGTGGGAGGCGGCAATGAGACGTGCACGCCGCCTCAAACAAAGCAAGCGCTCACAGGATTTGGCTGCCGCCGCTGCCGCACACGCCGTGGTGGAAGCAGTCCCAGGCGATGGTCTCTCCTGGGGCCGGCTGCTGGGCGGGCGAGGAGCAGCCTGCGCGCATGGAGCTGCATGCGTTGTCATGACAGCGCACTTCACCAGGTGCCACCAGGTCGCATGCACGCCCCAGATGGACGCACCGTAGAGCAGAATGTGGTGCACCACGCTCTCATCCGCCAGAGGCTTGACGGCCACAAGCTTGTGTGGCTCGGGCGGGAGAGCCTTCACAACGCAGATGTAGGCGTCCGTCCCCCCGACGGGATACGCGTCCGGAACCACGATGGGGAACTCCACCAGGGGGGCGCCTGAGGGGTCCTCAGCGCGTGCGCTGGCTACCAGTCCTGCCGCCACCACCAGCAGCAGCACGCGCCGTCTGGCCTGTGCCATCGAGAGGCGGGCTCCGACACTCAGAGCTCTGCGCAGCGGCCGAGGAGGCCGCGAGGAGGCCTTCACGTCAGCGAATGCGCGTGTCGAGTGCGGTCGCTATGGCTGATGTGCGCTTGTGCGTGCGAATGGCAGGGGCACGAAATGACATGCACCACCCGCGCAGATCTGCACAGGAGACCACACCAATGGCCATTGGTGATTGCCAGTGTGGCTACCTCTTGTGCCAGGTGTGTGGGCGCAGGCTCCTCTCCTTTTGCGTCGCTGACGGATCGTTGTACGCGTTGTGCGGGACCACGCGCGCGTGGCAGGACCACTAAGGCATCCGACATCGGCAAGCATGGCATTGCCTGGGAGCTGTGGACTTGGTGGACCTGATCCATTCCTGTTGCCTGGTTGTCGCACGGGATGCCGTATTTGTACCGCTGACGCAGGACGAGAGAAGAGAGGAAGGAGGACTACACACTAGCAATGCACGAGGAGTAGCAGCACACCCAAAAGCCTCGCCGGCGCGCTGCGAACCCAAGATGGCGCAGGCGCAGCAGGATGCCCCGCCGAGCCCCAAGCTGCGAGACAAGAGCGTCAACTTCACCGCTTCGGAGAGCATGCCGCGCTCTCGCTTCTTCAGCACATCCGCCGCCAATGTGGCGCTGGGGGACGCGCAAGGCACGCCGGACAGCAGCGATGGTGCCCCCGCGAGCGGCAACTCGCCAGAGCCTGCAGAGCACGACATGGGCGACCTGGAGCAGTGGACGTGGGACCAGGTCTCGGACCTCGTGGGGCTCGCGGACCAGAGCGCCGCGGCCGAAGAGGCGCGCAAGGCGCTCATCCGCGAAGTCTTCATGCACGAGCTCAGTGAGTGGCGCAGCAGCAGCAACAGCAGCAGCAGTGCAGCACACTTGTGCCTCAAGGGGCTGAGGGTCAGCACACGGGGGAGGGCGCCGTCCCGCGGCGCGGTTGACCGCTTTGACCGGCCGTCGCATGCCATCGCATGCCATCATCGCAGACAGCAGCGAGGCCTACCAAAAGTACGTGCGGTCCCAGCAGGAGCGCACTGGCGAGGAGGGCGAGTGGGGCCTGCTTGCCCAGCAGCAGGAGCAGGCCAGCGCGCTGGCGCAGTGCTGGGCACGCTGGCGTGCCTCCTCGTGGTGCCGGGAGACCTACCTGACGCTCACGTACGCCGAGCACTCGCGGCTGGCCTTCGTGGTCAACAACATCATCCTCTTTGCCATCCTGTGGTCCATCGTCATGTTCTGCCTGGAGACGGTGCCCAGCATCGAGCAGGGGCCGTCCATGGACTGGATCAGGTCAGTGTGTTTGGGAGTTGGGGTGGGCGACTGTGTCAGGGCACCCAGCAGCAGCAGCACACGGCCACACAACTGTCAACAGGCGCGCAGTGCCCACCCGACCTTGAACGGCACATCACAACACAGCCCCTGCTTTGATAGGGGGTAGGGGTGGACGGCGCCAGGCATTGGGGCCGGCCGGAAGCCTCTCCTCGGCGACCCCGAGGCCGAGGGGGCGGCGGGGGAGCTGACGGTAGCACAGGGATCTGTGCGTGATGCTCGTCTGCTTGTGAGAGATCGCCACACACCAGATGTTAAGCTTGACACAAGACAACACCCAACACGCAGGATCACCAACTACGTGTGCCTGGGCATCTTCACGGTCGAGTTCATGTGCCGGCTCCTCACGTGCCCCTCCTTCAAGGGCTTCGTGACGTCGCCCATGAACATCCTGGACTTTGCGGCCATCTTCCCCTCCTACGTGGAGATCATCCTGCGCGCCACCGACGCGGCCTCCTCCGCCGTGGGACAGTCGCGCGTGCTGCGCGTCATCCGCCTGCTGCGCGTGCTGCGCCTGCTGCGCATGTGGCCCAAGTGAGCGGGGCCTGTGGTCTGTTGGGGTTGCGGGTGACAGCAGCAGGGGCAAGCTCATGGACCTGCCTTGCTTAACTAGCTCTCCTCTGAAGCAGTGGGGTGCCTGCCTGCCCTGTCGCCATGATTGCAGGTTCAAGAATATCACCGTCATCCTGGACGCGGTGGTTGCCAGCCTGGACGTGCTGGTCATGATGGGCTTTTTGCTCTTTGTGCTGCTCATCTCGTTCGCCTCGGTCATCTTCTTCATCGAGCGCGACGACAATCCCAACATCTACTCAATCCCGCAGGCCATGTACTTCATCCAGGTGCGTGCTGGGCCTCTTCAGGTGCACGCAGCTGTACGTGCTGACAGCGTGCCCCGTGTCAGTGTGGCAAACCAAGCAGATGCGCAAACGCGCTCGCCAAGCAGCATGCTCACACTGCCCAAGGAGCTCACCCCTGGGTCTTGAGTCCGCCGCGGAGCTCCAGGAACGCACCTTAGGAGTTCTCAGCCCAGAACATGCACACACGAGGCGCCAACCCATGCTGCATGCGAAATCATGTGATTGACATTGGTATCTGCTTGACAGACATGGCTGTACCAGATGTAAAGCTCACCACACACAAGGGACGAGAAGGCCTCTTGCCACCGCACCACCACCACCCGCAGACCACCCTGACCACCACAGGTTATGGCGACGTGACGCCGCTGACCTGGCCGGGACGCGCCGTGGCAGGCCTGCTGATGCTCACCGCCATCGTGACCCTGGCGCTGCCCATCAGCGTGATTGGCGCCAACTTCACCTCGCGCTGGATGGACTTCAAGAGCATGTGCGGCTCGGCGGCGCGCAGCGAGGTGGTGTGGGACAACTTCCGTGACGTGCGCGAGAGGCTGGCGCTGCACCACGAGGTGCTGGGGGACGTGGCGGGCAACTTCAACGCGGTGCATGCCAGCGTCAAGGAGCACATGGCGGCGGCGCAGGACACCACGCAGCGGGCGCGGCTGCTGTACCTCATACGCGCCACCAAGGGCAAGGTGTGCGCTTGCTTGCTGGCTGCCTCAGTTAGCGTGGCCGGGTGGCCCATGAGTGCAATGCGGAGGCTCCAGGAAGCACAAGCGTGTGGGTGTGAGCGCCGCCACTTGCCTGGCGGGCATTGCCTGGCTGCAGACGGCTGGGTGGCAGCAGGACATCCACACGTTGCACGACTACATCCACGAGACGCGGCACCACTTGGGGCAGGCGCGGCGCCTGTTTGAGCACCTGGAGGTGAGTTACCACATGCATAGCTCACGCTGTTGCTGGTCCTGTGAGATGGGCCTATCCAGGCAACTGACCCTGAGTACACACTGGGGTGGCTGCTGAGCAGCGCCGTCATCCTGTTGTGCCCACCCGTTGCTGTTGCTGCTACCTGGCGACCTGGCAGGTGGCGTCCAGCCTGTGCCACATGACGCGGTCGGACGAGTTTGTGCCCAAGCTGGACCGCATGCACGTGGCGTACAAGAACCTGCGCAAGTGGTTTGAGGAGGGAGTGTACATGCTGCAGGTAGGCGTGGTGACTGGAGTGTATGTGGGTCCCGGGTCTGCTCCCGGACATGTGTGGTGACTGCTGCAGTGCAGTATGACTCCAGAGTCGGTCTCCTTGCGCGTGCATGACAATGTTCCCTTTCCTTTGTCTGTTTTTGGTGCTGCAGGAGGTCAGGGCGCTCACTGACGACATCACGGCGTTACGAACCGCCATGACGTCACGCTCCAACAAGCAGCTGGCCACCTCCATCAGCGCCATGCTCAGGGAAACGGCCTCCGAAGCACCACCATGACACTACACTGTTTGCATGTTTGCTCTGCGCATCACTCGCATCTCGCCGCACACTTGCAGCCCCAACTTGGAAGCCGTCACGCTATGCCAGACACTACCAACAAGTGCAACTGGTACGTCTTGCCCACAGTGCCGAGAGTTTGCCGCCGCCGCCACCATCACCGCCGCCACCGCCGCGCTGCATTGTTTGCTGTCCTGACTAGGCCGCCCGCCTCAGCTGCTCGTACAGGCCGTGCAGCTGCTGCTGGTACCTCTGGCGCAGCGCGTGGCGCTTGAGCTTGTGCGTGGGCGTCAGCACAGACGCCTCGTCACCCACCACCCACTCCTCCGGCTCAAGGTGCACTGAACGTACGCACATACGCACGTCACCACATGAACTTGTCATCGTCGAGTGTTTGGGTTGAGGCGAGCGCATCAGCCAGCAAGGTGCAGGTGCGAGGACAAGGGTGCCTGAGCAGCACGCACCTGCGGCGACGTGCTGGATGTGAGGCAGGGCGGCGGACGCCTGCCGTAGCCGCATCGCCACGTACTGGCGGGCGGCCGGGCTGGCGCACACCTCGCGCCACAGGCGGTCGCTCTCCTCCACGTCCCCGCCGGCCAGCTGCTTGCGCCCGGCGCCGCCGCCGTCGGTGCACCACCAGCCCAGCAGCCTGCGGGGGCACATCATATCGCAGGAGCAGGGGCTCAGGTTCTCTGCAGGTGCCACGGCACCCTATACTGGGCCCGGGCCGAGCGACGAGGCAGCCGTGCACTCACGTCTTGCGCACAGGCACGACGACTGCGACCAGGCGGCGCTCCAGCGGCTCCCCGTGCACCCAGATGGCCGACAGGAGCTCGGGCAGCGCGCCCTTGAGGTGCGTTTCAATTGAGGCAACCGGCACGTACTCGCCTTGCGCAGCAGATACACGCGCGCAAGCACCGTCTCGGCCGTGAGCCAGCGTCGGGTGGGCTGAGAAGCACAAACGGCGCAGGTGCCGCAGCCACCGCACGATGCGCATGAAGCCGTCGGACACCCACCTTGCGAGAGCTTGATGAGGTGCTTGCGCCGGTCAATGATGCGCAGCGCGCCTGAGGCCGTGAGCTCCACCACATCACCCGTGTGCACCCACCCGTCCTCGTCCAACATGGCCCGCGTGGTGGCCTCGTCGTGCAGGTAGCACTCGAAGGTGCACGGGCCGCGTAGCAGCAGCTCGCCGCGAGGTGGCTTGCTGGTGGCGTCGTAGCCCAGCTCCGGCACCGACTCGAGGCACATCTCTGCGCTCGGGGGAGGGAGAGCGCCGTGAGTGTCACCGGCCACCGCGCCGCCGGCACGAGTACACCGGCCGTGTAGCTAGCCAGCTGGTCGAGTGGCAGCGCACTCACCAACGCAAGTCTGTGGAGGCCCGACGGTGCCGATCATGTCGAAGCGGTCCGGCAGTGCCACGCACGAGGCGCTGCACGTCTCCGTCAGCCTGCGGGCATCACCGTGTGGCACCTCAAACGTTTGACCAGGCTCTCACCCAGGTCGGCGGTCGACGACGTGACCAGCGCGAGTTGCAGCGGCTCACCCATATCCCTGACCCGCGAAGCAGCACAGCGCGGTCCGCACAAACTCCTCCTGCTGCGTGCTTAGCGGGGCGGCGCCGCTGATGACGAGCTTGAGCCTGCCGCCCAGCGCCGCGCGGACCTTGCGGAACACGAGCACGTCCGCCAGCCACGAAGCCCGCGCGATGGACGCGCCGAGCTGCAGTTGCCCCAGCTTGAGCGCAAACAGCGTGCGGAAGAGCCACCTGGGCGGGCATAGGTGAAGCCACGGACGGGAACGGTCACCGTGCGTGAAATTGTGGGGTGCAGTCGCGAGCAAGCAGAGCGCGGCCCATCACTCGCCTGGCGATGGGCGTCCGCGCGGCGAGCTTGGCCACCACGCCCTGCTGCACGCGCTCCCAGACGCGGGGCACGCCCACCAGGATGGCGGGCTTGAGTGCGCGCAGGTCGTCCTGAAGCTTGTCCACGTCCCCCTGCCAGCACCCGACCGCCGCGCCCTGCGCGAACGCCGCCTCCACCAGCGCGCGCTCGTAGATGTGCGCCAGCGGCAGGTAGCTCATGTGCGCGTCCACGCCGCGCTCAAACACGAAGGGCCAGCGGCGCGCCTCCGACTGCACCTCCGGCATCGCGTCCACATCCCACAGCGCCCTACCACCGCCAGGCTCGGGAGCAGCTGTGCGCAACCCCCCTGCACTGCTGACCAACCCCTGGCCGCCATCACCGCCGCCGATCAACGGCTCCCGGCAAGCACCCCGCTCCTCCTCCTCCTCCTCACGCAGCTGGCCATGCGGGGCCATGTCGCCACCTGCGCCGCTGCGCACACGCAAGGGCATTGTGCGGCCGCCGCCGCTGCCGCTGCCGCTGCTGTTGCGGTGGTTGTCCAGGTCAGCTTGCGATGCTGCTGCCGTTGAAGCCAGTGAAGCGAAGTGCTGCGCCTCCAGTTGCTGCAGCGTGTTCGCCAGGCGGGCCCGTCCCCAGGGGTCCCGCAGGAAGGTGAGCTGACTGGCCACGGTGCTGACCAGCGCGCGGTGCGTGATCACCACGCCCTTGGGCACACCTGTGCACGTGCGGTACCACCGTATGGCACGCACGTGATCTCGTGAGCGCCAACTTGAAAGCCGCCCGGCAAACAACCATCACCGCCAGGTGTACATGTGCTTTGAACAGGCGGGAGCTGCTGCTGATTGTACTGCATGTGATGCGGCAACTGTTGTGGTGCGCACCCGTGGTGCCTGATGAGTACATGATGGTGGCCACATCGTCTGGGCCTGGCCGCCGCATGGCTGGGCGAGCCTCCCACCCACCACCACCGCCACCACCACCACCACCACCGCTGGCAATGATCGTGGCCCTGTTGGTGGTGGCAGCCTGATCCGTGGTGGTGGTGGTGGTGGTGGTGGTGGTGCCCATGTGCAGCAGCTCGTCAAACGACAACACGCGCACGCCGGAGGCGGTGAGCTCCTGCACACGTGCACGTTCACACGTGCACGCTAAACAGTGTGACGACATGGAGCAAAAGCCATAAATTGAAGCGTTGCTTGCGCCAGTCATGATGGCTTTGGGCCGCCCACCTGCTCAGCTTGCAGGTGCTCCGGGGCGCGTGGCAAGTGCGCCTGCGCCCCCGCCCGCCGCCACACCACCACCAGGCGCAGCGACAGGCCCTGCCGTTCCGGTGGCGGCCCGCCTTGCTCAGGCTGCTGCTGCTGCTGCTGGCTTGCTCCCACGCCGACAGCGGGCGTGTTGTCCGACGAGCCGGTAGCCAGGAGGGCACGCACGGCAGCCGCCAGGCTTGGAAGTTTGACGTCCTGTTTGCACATGGTGGAGGGTGGGCGCATGCGACAGAGTGGTGAGCGTGTAGCGTCACGGTGTTGGCGCCGTCATCACACCCTCAACCCGCAACCGCTGCAAGCCGACGAGCAAGCCAGCTACACACGCTACACACGCTACACACGCTACACACGCATACAGCAGGTGTGGTGGGGCTGCCAGTGACCCGTACCTGCACGAAGGCGGCCTGCGCCCTGCTGTGCGCCAGGATGTAGCGCGCGCTGTCGGCGCCTAGAGAGTCGTACAGAGGCACGCTCACGCCGCCAAACGCAGTGCACGCCTGCGCATCACGTGCACAGCCCGCCACCACCATGAGTGCGGTGCCACCCTGCTGAGCACCAATTGCAAAGGCTACTCCACTCCACGTGCAGGCAGCGTGCACTCTTGCGGACCACCCCACAGCCAGTGTGTGTACCTGCATGGCCTTGATCCAGCAGGGCGAGTTGGTGCCGTAGATGGCCACGTGCGCGCCGTGCGCCAAGCCGAATGTGCGCACCAGGGCGCCTGCCAAGGCCTCCACGTCCCGCAGCACCGCCCCGTACGTCTCCCACTGGTACGCGCCCACATCGCCCTTGGCGCTCACCAGGGGCCTCTCGCCCAGGCACCTGCGCCATTGCATTCATTCATGCTTGCTGTGCGCAGGGAGGCGAGGATGTCTGCTTGGCCTGCGCGTGCTCCAAGTGCACCTGTCGTGCGGATGCTCCTCCGCAGACGCGCGGAACGACGCCCAGCACGTCTGCAGCCCGCGCCAGGTCTGGCACAGCGGCAAGCTCGCGTCGCAGTTGCTGCTCCTGTAAACGGGGGTGCGCGGAGTCGAGCTCTGCCCGCCCGATGGCTGCGGGACCACGACCAGCAGCGGGTAATCGCAACGCTCTGGTGAAGCCGACATTTGTGCTCCGTGCTGTTCGCTCTGCTCTCTTCCTTGGTTTGTTTTTGCGAATGCCAAGGTCCGACCGTGTGCTCGACCTCGCTCGCTGCCCATGCGGCGCACCCGGGGCGGCGGCGGTTCCCGAAACCTCACAACAAGTGCTAGCGTGGCTCAGGTCGTGGTAAAGCACCAGAGCATCAGAACGGACCGTCTCACACTAGTGCTTCTGGGGCACCAGCTGCAAGGGCATGGTCGCCTGGCGCATCGGCGCCCCACCCGACGTCCGGCTCCCAGCTCCCACCGCAGCCGACCCTCCTCCGCTGCCCTTTGCACCCCCTGCGCTGCGCCCACTCCCCTTCCCACCCCCAGCGCCTCCACCAGCGCCCCCTGAACCACCCTTGCCACCGCTGGCGCCACCACTGGCGGCGCCTGATGCCTTCTGCTTGCCGCTGTTGCCCTTGCCGCTGTTGCCCTTGCCGCCGCTGCTCTTGCCGCTGCCCTTGCCGCTGCGGGAGCGCCCGGCCAGGACGTGCGCCGCCTGCAGGCACTTGGAGCGCTGCTGCGCCACCTTTTGCGCCGCCACAAACTCCTTGCCTATCTTCTGCGGCACGCAAAACACGGCAACACGACAGGGGCAGGCGAGCTCTTGCTGTTGCTACTGGTCACATTGAGCTCCCACACATGGCAGTGGTGGCGGGTTCACAAACCTCTGGCAGCCAGGCAAGCCACTGTGCTCTGAAGCCACACCTCACCTGCTCGAAAAACGCGTCCAAGGCTGACCCAGACGCCGGGCCCCTCGACCCAGGCCCCAGGCCCAGTAAGCTCAGAGGGTTGACGCTGGCACCGCTGGCCACAGGGCCTGCCTGTTGCCCGCCTGCCACCGTGCCCTGTAAGCTGCTGCCTCCCCCTCCTCCCGCTCCTCCTCCTCCTCCCGCTCCCTGCCCGCCCTCCAAGCCCTCGCCGCCCTCCTCCATGTCCTGCTCAGGCTCCTGCCGCTGCTGCCGCTTGCGCCCACCACCCCGGCCAACCTTTCCCCGCCCCGCCCCTCCACCTGCTGCTCCTCCTCCTCCTCCTCCCGCACTACCACCAGGCCGCGTTGCTGGAACCTGATGCCACCCAGACAGGCCCGCGCCTGCGCCGCCTCCAGCACCTCCTGCAGGCGGCTGCTTCTTGGGTGCGGCGGGCGCAGGCTGCTGAGGCTGTGCGAAGAACGACCCTGGCAGCACGGACTGCAGCAGTGGACGTTGCTTGTGCTGCTGCCGCCGCGGTGGTGGTGGTGGCGCATCCACCACCTCCACCTCATCGCCCTCCTCCTGCTCCCACGTCGCATGCCCACCCACCTGCTCTCCCTCCTGTTGCTCTTGCTGCGGCCCAACCCACGCATCACCAAAGCCCTGCCCACCCATCCCTGGCCCCCCACCGCTGCCGGACGCGTTGCTGTGCGGCTGCCACGCTCCCGCGGCCTGCTCCTCATGCAGTCCCCACGGTGGTGGCTGCGCCGCGCCCGCAAACAGCGATGACACCCCACTCACGCCCGCCAAGAGCACGTCGATTCCTACCGCTGCTGCACCACCATTGGCAACGCCAGCGCCACCGGAGGGGCCACGGGGACGGTCCACAAGCAGAGACTTGAGCCTTGGAGCACGGATGGTGGGCGCGACCAGGTACTGCTGCTGGTGTTGCTGCTGGTGTTGCAGTGCCGCCGGTGGTTGTTCAAGGTGGTCCATCAGAGCCTGTGCTCCACGCTTGAGCTGTGAAGCACGCAGCAGGCTCAGCGTGGCGCTGGACGCGGCAACAGCTGCGCCGTTGCCCACCAGCCCTTGCATCGCGGTTGCTGCTGCGCTGTCACCCACCAAGCCCTGCTGCTGACCAGCAGCTGCAGCAGCGGCGGAGGAGCCAAGGGCAGCGGAACCGCGCGTGCCAAGCCCCAGCAGGCCCGCTGTGGCAGGGAGAGTGGTGGGAGCAGTGTGCTGGGTGGGAGCAGTGTGCTGGGTGGGACCACTGGGGTGCTGGGTGGGAGCGAGGGTGGCGGGTAAGGGAGGTCCACCCAGCCAGGGCCGGCTCCTGCGCGCCTTGCGGGGCGGCTCGTCCTCGTCCTCCTCGTCGTCCTGAATCATATCCTCATGCTGCCAGTGGTGCTGCACCTGCTGGTGTGGCTGCAACGGCTGCTGCTGCTGCTGCTGCGCGTCCTGTTGCCAGAGGTGTGCCTGCTGCTGCTGCGCCTGCAATGCCTCTGTAGCAGCACCTGCTGCGCCACTACCGCCCGCGCCCATACCCCCCACAGTGCTTTGCAAAGGTGGCGCAGCCCAGGCGGCGCTGGTAAAGCCAGTGCGAGCGTTAGGCAGCGTAAGGTCTGCATACCCGGATGCTGGTGCCAGCTCCATGGTGCCTGCGGGACCACTAGCAGGGCCCATTGTCAGTCCTGCCATCAGGCTGACACCGCTGCTACGGTGCGTGACAGCAGCAGGGAAGAGTGCGGCGGCGGCAGCAGCCGGCCCCTGCAAAGGCCTGGCTTGTGGGAGCTGCCACGGCGCAGACGGCTGCGCTGCCTG
Organism: Chlorella sp. KRBP; assembly: GCA_004335735.1. Taxonomy (NCBI): domain Eukaryota; kingdom Viridiplantae; phylum Chlorophyta; class Trebouxiophyceae; order Chlorellales; family Chlorellaceae; genus Chlorella; species Chlorella sp. KRBP. Next base: position 23,211 of record QAXK01003150.1, on the reverse strand, counting down.
CACAGGTGCTGGTGAGAGCCGTGCTGCTGGCGCCGGCGGTGCTAGTGTGGGTTGCTGCGGCTCCTCAGGTGAGCGGCTTGAGGCTGGTGGCTGCAGGCCGGGAGAGACCAGGCCGTGACCTGCTGGTGGTGGTGGCGCAGTGACAGTGGCAGCAGCACCTGTCTGCACCTGCCCTGCTGGGGAGTAGCTCTCGGAACGCCATGCACTGGCCTCTCCCGCCGCTGCCACGCCGCCCGTGCATGGCGCGTCGCCGTGCGCCTTAGGGCTGATCTGCGGCGTGGCTGTGGCGCTGAATGGCGCCACATAGCCTGGGCTAGCTGTGCCTCCGTTCGCCGCTGCAATTGCTGCTTCTGCTGCGTGCAGCGGCGCAGCGGCAGCCTGCTGCCCGGCTTGCACCGCACCACCACCACCACCACCAAGAAGGCCACAGCTGGCCTCCACAGCCTGTGGCAGCGGCTGCTGCGATGCACGGCAGTCCCCGCCTGCCCCTGCCACGCTGCCCCACCACCCTCGCCCGCCCGCAGCACCTCCTGCAGCTGCCGGCTGCGGTGCTGGCTGCAGTGTGAGCGGCGGGGAGCGGAGCCAAGCGCTGCTGCCCCGCAATTGCGTTTGGGAGCTTGGCATGGACACGCCTCCACCCACACCACTGCCAGTCCCTGGAGGGCGCTTGCCGTGGCCTAACCAGCCCTGCCCTCGCACACCTCCTCCCTCCACTTCCTGCTCCTGCTCCTCCTCTGTGCCATCCTCGCTGCTGCTGCTGCTGGCAGAGTCACCCTCCACCTCGCCACCACCTTCACTCGATTCCACCTCCTCGTCCGCTTGACCCACATCATGCCAATGCCGGCGCTGCTGCTGCGTGGCAGCGCCCCAGTGCGAACGCGCCTGCTGTGAGCCCCACACGCCCATCGGCGCCGCAAGCACAGGCTGCTGCTGCTGCTGTGACGCCCAGGTGCGTATCCCTTGCGACGCCACTTGCTGCTGCGCCACGCCTATCTCGTCCCGTCCGCCTCCCTTTGCCGCTGCCTCCCCATTCTCCAGCTGCTCTTCATCCTCGTCGTCCAGGACAACACCAGGCCGGTGCCGCTGCTGCTGCGTGGGCCTCACCATGACCTCCTCCTCCTCCTCCTCCTCCTCCTCCTCCTGGTCACCTTGCTCATCGCCCTCCTGCTCGTCTAGCAAGTCCACCACCTCCAGGCCCCCGTCATCGCTGCTCGCGACCTCATCCTCCAGCATGGCTGCCGCAGCACCATCATTTGGCACGCGCTCGTGCCGCTGCTGTGGCTGCTGCTGGCCAGGGCCCACTGCGGCGGCTGCGTGCTGCAGGTCGGCGGCGTTGCTTGCTGCAGCAGTGAGGTCGATGGTTGCGCCCGTGCGGCGCAGGCGCCGTAGCAGCCCACCCTCCTGGCTGTCGCCCTTGTCTTCGTCGCTGCTGCGTGCGGCATGGGCGGGTGGCGGTGCTGCTGCTGCCTTGCTGAGGCGGCCCTTGCCATCCTTGCGCAGCTGATGCGGTGCCCTCTGCGGTGCCTTCTGCTCCGCTGCTTGCTGAGGACGCTGGGCAGCTGGCCCCTTGCGTTTAGGTGTAAGCGCCGCAGCTGTTTTGGCGTTGGCTGCGGCTCTGGAGCCAGGGACTGCTGCAGGCCCTGCTGCTGCTGCGCGCGCTCCTGTGCGGCTGGCCTGCTGCCACGTGTTCAAGCTGTTGATGTGCTGCAGGCCGACCGTGGGCACGGCGGGCGCGTTCGGCTGGAGGGGTGGCTGCTGCACCTGCTGGGGAGCATGCGGGTGGTAGCCGTTGCTTGCGGCGGCCCCTGCTGCTGCACCTGCTGCAGGCTGCGCGCCCCACGTTCCTCGCCAGGCGGTTGTAGGGGCTGGAGGTGCGGCAGGATCAGGTGCCGGGGTCACCGCAGCTCCCCACTGCCCGCCCGCACGCCAGCCCTGGGCCTTCAGCGCGTCGTGCTGGCGCCCACCCAGGCCCACGCCAGCAGCAGGTGGGACGTTGTGCACTGGCTGAAGCACTGGCGCGTCTGCAGCTGCGCGGCCCCATCCAGAGGCGGCCTGCGGGAGTCGGCGCACGAGTTCGTGCACCTTGGCCTTCCTGCCACTGCAGACGCAGGTGGTTCTGATGGAGGATGGCCTGCTTACCTGCGGCTTGGTGGCAGCTGCAAATCCAGCGTATGCGGGGCGAGCTGCTGCTGCTGCGGCGGCGGCAGCAGCGGTCGTGGTGGTCAGGGGGCCGCCCTCGGCATACTGGCCCCAGGGATTGACCTGTGCACGTCAACAGCTCACCACAGCACAGCTGCTGGCTCCGAGGCCGCGCAAGGTGGAATTTTGCCCAGCACGGGCTTCGAAGGCACGAACTCTCGTGCTCGCACCTGGCGCGGCTCGGGGTGCTGGTGGTGGGCCTGGCCGTGCGCGTAGCGTTCCCTGAGCGCGTGCCGCGCACTCTTGAGCGCCTGGAAGAGCTCGGTGGCGCGCTGGTGTCCCAAGATGGGGCCTCCCTTGTCGGGGTGCAGGAGCAGGGCCAGCTCCTTGAACTTGCGCTCCACGTCCTCGGACGTGCGGCCGAGCAGCAGCTCCGGCGTCCTGTCGCTGTGCTGCTCCACGAGCGCAGCGGCCGCCTGCACCTCCATCTCGCAGCGCCGCTGCTTCGACTCCTACTGATGCAGCACCATCACGGCCACGGCCACTGGCTGCCAAGAGCAGGTGCTTGCATTGTCACAATGCGTGCATCCTGCTTTGCTGGGCGTGTGAGCTCACTGGAGGAGGGGGCAGAGGATGGGGGCGGCGGCAGCGCATGCGCAGCCAAAGGGAAGCAAGCAAGAAGCAGCGAAGAAGAGCATGTACAATTATGTGGGAAGCATAGCTCAGTCCGTCACCACCGTCCCGTGCTGTTGCTGCGCCTGGATGTCGGACAGCAGCGCCCCCCACGCCTTGGCGTTCTCCGCTGCGGCACGTGCCTGGGCCAACGCAAACTCTTGGAGCAGCGTGCGCATGTCCGAGGCGCGCTGCTTCTGGAAGCGGTTAAGCTCCTCCGTCATCAGGTCCGCCACCTGGTCAAAGGCAATCTTGGTGTCGCGCACCCGCTGCTCCGCGTCCGCCACCTCCTGCTCCGCCTCTGAGATCTTCTGCTCCTGCACACGTTGTGAGGTACAAAAGTGGGCAAAGCAGATTGTTCAGCAGCCTTGCCCACTGATCATGTCGCTGCTCGGTGTCCCCCCCCCAAAACATGACAAGTACCGGCCAAGCCGCACCTTGAGCCCCGGCGTCCCTCGTAGCTTGGCAAGCTTGACCTTCTTGCCGTCAAGGTCGTTCTTGGCCTGCAGCAGCACAGGACGCAAGCAGCACGCGTCATGGCAAAGCGTTCTCCCTCTCCCACGCACAGGACTGGTCACAGGTCTGGCGAGCAACCTGCCCTTCTCTCATACAGGCCCAAAGGAAGCACACCCTGGCCCTCCAGGCTTGCCCGGAACTGGGCCGCTCACTTGTGAGTAGGCGGACAGGGCGGCGGCGCGGTCAGCCATCGCCACCTGCACGCTCTTGATGGTGCGCGCGTACTCCTTGAGAGGCGCCTCAAAGTTGCCGCCCAGCTGCTCGGCCCGCTGCTTGGACGCCCCCGCAATCTGCCCCGCACGCGCACAGAGGATGTCCATGGCGCCGCGCACCGGCCCGTCGTCGTGCTTGCCCTGCATGCCACACCACAATGACATCACGCCTACACTGAACACGCACCACACGGCCCCTACCACCCACCCATGCTGCAGCCTGTCCACCAAGCGCCGCCCAGCGTGCCGCACGCACCAGCTGCTCTGCTGCGGTGCCAAAGTCCGCCAGCGCCAGGGACAGCTCCGTCTCCTTCTTGACCAGGCGGGCCGCCTGCCGGTGCGCCTCCACCAGGTGCGTCTCTAGCGCGTTGACGTAGTCCCGCACCTTGATGTACTCGGCATCCTCCAGCGCGTCATCAGACCTGCGTCGCCACATCAAAAAGTGTACACAGTACCTCATATACTGCACGCCTGAACCCATGTTGCTCGTGGCGCTGAACCTTTCATCAGAAGCGGACAAGCGGAGCCCCAGGCAGCGTGCGGTGGCACTGGTGGTGGCCGCGCCCACCTGCCGGCCACCATGTTCTGTGCTGTGTGCTGCAGGCTCTTGAACCAGGCGAGCGCGCCGTTGATGGGCGGCGGCTGGCTGGCCTTGGACTCCTGCTGCCAGCGCGCCACCTCGACGGCAAAGTCGTGCTCTGACGCCTCGAGGAACTGCTGGAGCTGCCGGCTGTCCTTGAGCACTGGGTGGGACGCCACCTTCATCAGGAACACCTGCAGCCACCACCAGGTGTGTCGACGCTGCCACGTGTGGGGTGCTGCCACGTGCCGACCACCGCTGCGTGCGCCCGGCGCCCGGCCTGCCCCAGTCAGTACCTGCAGCGCGCGCCGCCTGGTGTCGATGAACTCTGTGGACATCTGGAACTTGTGCACGGCGCTCTTCTCCGGCAGCGGCGGCACGATGCAGCCCTTGTGCTTCTCGGCGAGCTGCTGGTGCAGCCAGGCAAAGTGGCTGTACCTGCGCCGGACCTCGCTGGTGGGCCGGCTGTAGGAAGGGTGCGTGGTCTTGGTCTGCACACGGTAGGCCACAAAGGCGCTGACGCCCTCGCCCTGCTTCACCGGGTCCGACACTGTGACGTCAAACTGCAGGCCGCGCCCGCCCCCGCCCTGGACGTCCGTCTGCTGGCTTGGGGCTGAGGTGAAGAAGCTGCCGGCATTGTCAGCGATCACGCTGTCGTAGGGAGGTGGAGCGGCCTGTGTGTGCACCAGTGGAGCCATGCACGCTCCATCGTGGGGATGCTTGATGGCTGCGCATGCAGCGAGTGCGAGCAGCGGAGGAGATGCACCTGTGCCCACGCGACGCCGTGCTCACCATCTTCGCGCGCTCTCCTGCGTGCATGCGCTCGCCCCGCCGGTGCTGCGCCGAAGGTGGCCGCTTGCTCCTCCTCGCGCGAACGGCCAAATCGAGAGCCTAGGGCGGTTCAGTGCTGGCTCCTGCTGCCGTGCTGCTCGCTCCTCTGCGTGTGTGTGGCTGGGGTTGTGGGAGCTACACTGGCAATCTTTTGCGATGGCAAGGAGCACGATCATGGGAATGAGCAAGACACACGTCTGTTGGCAATGTGTTGCGCATGCACATGCAATCAGACGTCAATGGTTGTGACGGCGGCGCCGTTGGTGCTGCCAACGGCGTCCTGCGCTTGTTGCTGCTGCGCTGCTGGAGACGCTGCACTGCTGCCCGCCGTGAGCATCTGCACACGTGGAGGGGAGGGGAGCTCCGCGGGGGGTTCGCTGGAGGGCGGGATGCGGTTGCTGGGCGAGTGGCCGTCCGGGAAGATCTGGGCGCGGGCAATGTCGTGTAGCCGGCTCAGCAACTTCTTCTTGACTGACTCCAGCGCCTGCGCGTGGGCGCAGCAAGGCCCCAGTGCATCAGCATCACGGGTGGCTGGCGCAAGCTTGACAGTCTGGGCTGCCGGCGCTGCTCGTGCGTGGCTCATACGTACCCCTCCCACACACACGTCCTCACGCCCGAGGCGCGCCCACCTGCTCTAGCCTCTCCAGCTCGTCCGTGGCGTTCTGGTTGTACAGGAAGAGGCCGTAGTACAGCTCGAACGAGTCGTTGGCCGTGTTGTTCACCAGGTTGAGAAGCGCCTCAAAGCCCCGCGTGTTGATGTCTGTGGACTTGAGCTGCGGCCACCACCACCAGCGTCAACACCAGAGGGTGCACACGTCAAGTCTGCTGCCCACATCATCAGGCGACGATGCCCGGTTCCTTCCCACGCTCACGCTCACCCCCAAAGCCAAAGCGCACCTCCATGGCCCCCAGCATGCGTCCGACCGTGTGCGTGACGAACTGCGTGGACGCCGCCTGCCTGTCGTGCTCCTCGCACGTCATCTCCACCATGCGGCAGCCCTCGTCCCGGAAGAAGTTGAGGAAAGTCTCGCAGCGCTTGGCGCGCTTGGGGTCGCTGTCCGCCAGGACGCGCACGCACTCGTACTGCAGGTTGAGCCCCTGCCAGGACCCCCGCCCTGAGTCAGGGCCGAACATGGGGTGCGTGCACAGGATGTCCACCTCCGGAGGCAAGAGGGCGAGCAGCAGCTTCTTGGGGAACACCTGCGGATGTCGGGGACAGAGTCGGGGGCAGAGTCAGGCACCCAAAGGTGGCAGGGTGCTGTCCATCCTGCAGCGCGCCCACTGAAGCGTGCCCACCGCACGCCCCGCACCTTGACGGAGAGCACGTCGACGAAGAGCGTGTTGCGTTTGAGCCGCTGCACCGGCAGCGAGCGCAGCACCTTCTCCGTGGACAAGATGGACGTGGCCAGGATCACTACCTGCACAAGTCACGCATTAGCTCCAGCACTGTGAGCTCAGGAGCGGCCCCACGCGCATGTGCACCAGCACGCGCAGGTGTGCCGGCGTGCGGCCCCCTGCCCACCCCAGTCCTCACGTCTGGGTGCTCCTCGCAAAAGTCGTCCGCGTCCAGGAAGTACTCCACCCCAAGCTGGCGCGCCAGGGCGTCGTAAGGCGTGCGCGAGGTGGCCAACACTCGATGTCCTCGAGCCACCAGGCGCTTGGCGAGGAACTGGCCGAACGTGCCGAAGCCCACGATGCCGACCGTGAGCCGCTTCTCGTTCGTGAGCTTGACGCGCGCCTTGTGCTCGAAATCAAAGGGTTGCGCGGCGTCGATGGCCCGCACCAGCACCACTGGCACGCGCGAGCACGACGAGCGCAAGCGCCACGGCTGCGCTAAGAGATTGGCCCCGGATGCGCGCAATCGCCCCGCTTCGCAGGCCTTCCGCGCCGCGCTCGCGCTCACCTTGCCGCCGAGAGTGGGCGCGCCCGCAATGCGCAGTCGTTGTGGGCCTGTGCCACTGGTGCTGATGCTGCTGTGGCTGCTGGCACGCGCGCAGCCGCCGCTGGCTGCTCCCGCTGCTCGAGGCGCTCCGCCCAGAGGTGCTCGCCACCATCGCCGCGCCTGCCTCCGCCCGGCCGTGGCAGGCGGGGCGCGTGCTCGTGCTGGACATCATCTTGGGCCGCGTTGCACAGCGCTGCTCGCGGATTCTCGCCACGCACGCCAAGCCCTGGGCTTGCGCTCGAGCTCCACGGAAGAGAGCGAACGGCGCGTGGCAGTCCTCGGCGAGAGTCAGCATGGCAGCGGAACCGACCACTGCACCCAGCCCGGGGTCGCAGGATGGCGACGAGGACAAGAAGGAGAGCAAGGAGCCCAAGAGTAGGTAGCCGGGCTGCAGGCGCGCTGGCGCTGCAGGCGAAAGGCCTGGCAACACACGCGCAGCGCTGAGCAGAGCGGCCGTGCTCTGTTGCCCCCCCTGATGGTCGTGTTTGTCCGCCTGGCTCCGCGCAGACCGTGCCATCACGCAGCAGGCGCTCCCGGCGTGCAAACCGGTCATTGACAAGACTTGGGTGAGCGCTAGGCAGCAGTGCGCGTCCCGCTTTCGAGCTGGAGGACTCCTCGCCTCCCTGGGGATCCCGTTTGTGCGCCCAGAACCTGGCTCCTGCCCCTTCCGCTTGCTGCTCGCAGGTGATTTTCATCTTCATGGCTATTGCAATTGTCCTCATCCCCATCGGGGTCGTCTGCATCGTCTACGGGCTCAAGGTGCGCAGCGTGTGCGCAACCGCGCCGCCAAGCAGCACCACCCAAGGGTGCACTCAGTGAGCAGCAGGGCTGGCTCTAACTGAGCTCTGCACGCTGCTGTGCCGCTTGCCCGTGTGCGCAGCCCCAGGAAGTGTCGCAGCAGTATGACGAGTCGTGCTTCTCCAACCTCACCAGCACCGACCAAAAGTCCCAGTGGCTCATGGACGTGAGTAGTGGCACGGCAGTCTCCACCAGCAGGTGCAGCACAGCAGCACCTGAGGGTTGCCCCGGACGCGACGCCTCCCTCATGCTGGCCCACGGTGTCCACCTACGCTCGCGCAGAATGTCAACAACACGGCAGCGCTCTCCTGCTGGGTCACGCTCAACGTCACGAGCGACATCACGGGGCCCGTGTACGTGTACTACCAGATAAGCAACATGTACCAGAATCACCGCCGGTGAGTGCAGCCGCAACGTGCTGCTGTGGAGCTGCCCGGCAGTCGCATCCCCACAGTGCCCCTGCACACCCCATGGGACAGAGTACCATCAGAGGGGCTTGCGTGTGGCGCCATGCCAAGGGCCCGTGCGCCCACTGTGCCCGCGCCTGATTATGTGTCTTGCCCGCGCCTGATGATGTGTCTTGCCGCTGCCCCTCGCTCTCGCTGCTGCAGGTACGTGCGCAGTCGCAGCGACCCTCAGCTGGCGGGCGCCAACAACCCCAGCACGGGCATCTGCGACCCACAGCAGTACTTTAACGGCAACAGCTCAATGCCCATCAACCCCTGCGGCCTCATCGCCTGGTCCTACTTCAACGATTCGTACGCGGTGCGTGGTGCGCCCGTGTGTGGAGCTTCACCGGCCGGTGCAGGCAGCCGCGTCACGGCCATCAATGGCAGGGTCCGGGGCGCAGCACACACATGGCAGCAACACGTGACTCCTAGGCAGAGCGCAGAGGGGCTCACGCCGCTTGCCCACCCACCCACCCCACCCCACCCGCTGTGTGTGCCACGCAGATGCAAATCACGCGCGGCGCCACCACCCAGAACCTCACCGTCTCCACCACGGGCATCGCCTACAAGTCCGACATCAACCACCGCTTCGCCAACTACACGCCCCAGTTCTTCAACCCGCCGGGGCCCGACCGCGGCGGCAGCAACATCACCACCACGGTGCAGCAGGACGAGCAGTTCATGAACTGGATGCGCGTGTCGGCACTGCCAAAGTTCCGCAAGTTGTGGGGCAAGATCAACACGGACCTCAAGGCGGGCGACCGCATCAACGTCACCATCCTCAACCAGTACAACACCTACATGTTCAGCGGCAGCAAGTGGATCGTGCTGAGCAACACGACGTGGCTGGGCGGGCGCAGCTTGTTCCTGGGCGTGGTGTACATTGTCACGGGAGGGCTGAGCTTGCTGCTGGGGCTGGTGTACGCGTTGCTGGTGCTCATCAAGCCGCGCAAGTTTGCAGACATCTCGCTGCTGGAGAAGAAGCACATGTAGGCACAGCAAGGGCAAATGAGGGAGCGCACGTGGAGCGCTCGGTGACTGAATAGCAGGCGTGCGTGTGTCTCGTTCTGACGCATCCGGTGCTTGAATTCAGGCCTGGCTGGGCGCACTGCGTGTGGCTCTGACGCGTTGGCTGGGCTCTGCCAGGCGCAAGTCCTGAAGGGTGCCCGGTTCAGCCACGAGGCTGGGGCTTGCTTGAGAGGCAGTGTGAGTTTGAGAGTGAGAGTGGGCGTGACGGTGTGACACAGTGGGCGCAGGAGCTGTGGTTGCTGCTTGTTGCTGCGTGGCAAAGGTGCTTTGTGTCTTCCGCTGCTTTTTCGACCGTGACGGTGTGTTTGGCTTGCCGGGCTGCACGTGTGACCTCGCTATTGAGACCCTCGCGCATTGCAACACATGTCTGTAAGCCAGTCTTGCACGTACGAAATGGGGCTGCTCAGTGCACAGGCTGAAGCGCACTAGGCTTGCTCAGAGTCAGGCCATCAGCAGCGACGACGTCACCGCTGCCACAGTGGTGGTGGTGGTGGTGGTGGTGGTGACGGCTGATCTCAACTGCCAGTCAGCTCCCCCCTGACCACCGCCTTGCTGCCACTGTGGCGCCACCCCCGCCGCCGCCGCACCTCCCGGGCCACTGGCAGCAGGTGCTGCCACCGAACCGCCGCCGCCTGTCCCGCGCTCTGAGCCCGTCGCCGACCAGGAGCTCGGAGAGGAGGAAGACGCGATGGCTGCGACCCGCCTGGGCCCCCCGATGTCCTCGTCCTGCCGCCGCTGCTGCCGACGCAGGTCGTTGTTGCCATACTGCGCCATGAGCCTCTTGGCCATGCTGCGGAGCTGGTGCCCATGCCGCTGCAGCAGGTGCACCAGCGCGCACTGCGCGTCGGCCATCTGGACGCTGCACGCACAGTTCTTGAACGGCACGCGCCCCTGCAGCGCCTCCAGCAGGTCATCCGCCTTGGCGCGCAGCCCGCTCGGACCACCGGGCCCTCCACCGAACACCGTCTCCACCAATGACAGCACCCGCCCGCCCCGGCCGTGCAGCTCGTCCTCGCCGAAGAGCTCGTCGGTGCCGCCGGGTCGGCAGCCGAACACGCACGTCACGCTGCCGTCGCCCTGCCCCGCCGACGCCGTCGCAGCCGCCGCAAGCAAGCACGCAGCGTGGTAGACGTCCAGGAACTGCTCCGCGTGCTCGCAGCAGAGGTGGTGGACCAGTGCATCCATGGTCGCCGCCGACTCGCTCGCCGTGCGGCAGGCGGTCAGGGGCTTGGACACCATCGGACCAGCGCACGCGATGTCGAACATGCACAGCGCGGGGTCGCCGGACGCGGTGATGCGGGCCTGCAGCGTAGCGGCGCCGTGCGCGTAGGCCGCCGCAGCCACCGCGAGCTCCGCGTGCTCGGACTCGAGGTGCTGCTGCACTTCGTCGAGGCTGTCGTGCAGGTTGTGGTGCACGGCGGGAGCCCGAGCCGGCGCGTTCGAGCCGGCGTGCTGGTACGGGAGGTACGGGAGGGTGAGGAGGTTGACCGAGGTGTCGTGGAGGCAGGGGCAGGCCCAGACAAACTCCAGGTCGTACCACTTGGCGGGCTGAGGGTGGTGCGCTGGCCCCTTCTGGGCAGCAGGCTGCTGCTGCTGCTGCTGCTGCTGCTGCTGCTGCTGCTGCTGCTGCTGCTGCTGCTGCTGGTGGGGGCTGGGGCTGGGGCTAGTGGCCGCAGCAGCGCTGTGCTGCTGTCGCCCATCTACAGCTGCTGCTGCGCCCTGCACGTTGGAAGCTGCGGCTTTGCTGCCTCCGGGTGAAGCAGGAGTTGCCTGGACGCCCGCCCCCTCAGCCGTCACGTCCTGTGGTGCAGCTGTGCCCGCTGCAAGCGAGCCCCCTGCAGGCGTGGGGGGCTGCGCTGGCTGTGCTGCGCCCTGGGGCGCTGCGCCAGCATCCAGCGCCTGGCCACTTTGTGTGACTGCTTTGCCAGTGCTACTGCTGCTGCTGCTGCTGCTGCTTGACGATGCAACCACACCCGCCACACCCGGTGCCGCCCCTGCCCCCGCAGCTGCTGGCGTGCCCACCTTGTCCCTCCCCACATCCGCGTCCAAACCAAATCCCTCGCCGTCACCTCCCTTGACCACCACCCCACCACCCACAGCTTTCGGTGTGGGCGGCGCAGCGTCCCCTGCACCCGCCACCAGGCCAAACTCCATTGACGTCCCCTTGGCCCCTCCAGCGCCAGTGCTCTGCCCAGCTGCCTTCTCCCCTGTACCAGGCACCGCTGCAGGGGCTGCTGACCCACCCTTGTCCACCTTGAGGCCAGGAGCCGCTGCTGGCCCACTCTTATCCACCTTAAGGCCAAGAGACGTCCCCAGTGGCTGCTGGGCTGCCTGCTTGGCAGCAGCGGCCGCCTCTGACGCATCCGCCAGCAGGCCAAAGCTTGCCTCCGACCCCAGGTGCCCCCCACGTGACCCCTTGATGAGCCCCTCCCCGTCAGTTGCACGCTGGTTGAGCAGGTCCAGTGCTGCCATCGCTTCCGCGACCTGTGAGAGGGCGGCGGTCTCACGCTTGGCCAGCGCATGGTCGCCGTCCGGCGTGTGTAGGGTTGTGGCCACGCGCACCGCCATGGCGGTGAGGGCTTGCGCGACCATGCGGTGGGTGGGCGCGTGGGCGGAGGCGAAGTGGCGGATGAGGCCGGGGCCGCGCTGGCAGGAGAAGCGGCAGCCGGCGTAGGGGCAGGGCATGCGCATAGTGCCCAGTGAACCGTTGTCCTCCTGCATACGGTGGTTGGGCGGGCACACGTGCACACCTGGCTTCACGACGCGCCGCGAGGAGCATATGTGCCAGCAGGAGACAGCGGCAGACGCACAGGAACAATATGCTCCCCCGCTGCAACTCGTGCCGCCCGCTGAGTGCCCTGCTCTGGATCTTTCTCACCTCGACTTGTGCCCAATCGGTGCCCGCCACGTCCTGGTGGTGGAAGTGAGCATGGTGGCACAGCATGGCGTCCAGGCTGCCCACCTGCAACCCACACTCCGCCCCCGCCTCAAAGCCCTGCATGCGGGTCCAGGGGCACGCCGCCAGCCCGAACGGCCGGCCCGCATACAGCGCCCTGGCCTGCCGCGTCACGTGCTTGGCGCACAGCATGAAGCACTTGGCGTGCGCGTGGCAGCCATGGAGGTGCTCCGCCCACTCCCGCCGCACCGCCTCCTCCTCCGCATGCTGCTTGATGAAGAGCGGCGGCTTGGTGGCTAGCTTGATGTCCGCAAGCAGCGCACTGCGCGGGAATTTGTACACCTTGGCAGCGGGCATGGCCACTCCCGCCGCCGCCGCCGCCAGTACCCCTCCCGGAGAGGTTCCTGCTGCCACAGCCCCCACACCGCCACCCGCTGCTGCTGGGTTTGCCGCCGCAGCAACCGTGCGCCCAGTGCCGGAGCTTGAGGGCGGCAGCACAAACGAGGTGACCTCGCTCGGCGGCATGCGCACCAGCGGCCCGCCGCCCCCCGCCGCCGCCCGCTTCCGCGCTGCCCTGCGCGCGTCGTGCTTGCACGCCGGTGCAAACGTGCACCTGTCCAGGTGCACGCAGTCCCTCGCTGCGTACTGCTGCAGGAGCACGGCGTGCTGCAGCTCCAGCAGGTGGTGCTTGAGCAGGTGCATGGTGAGGGCGTCGTCGTCCAGCTCCCCGTCCTCGTCCACGTCCAGAACTAGCTTCTCTACTCGGAGCCGCTCGCTGCTGCACCCCAACGGGCAGGCAACCCACGTGACCTGCGGCTTCCTGTCCAGCCACGACCACCGTGACGCTGCTGGTGCGGTGCGGGCCGGGGCGCCTGGCCGGTTGCTGCTGCCGCTGACCGGTTGCTGCTGTTGGTGGACAGCTCCCTGCTGCTCCGTGTCTTGCAGTGCGATTGAGGACCAGTGCCGCGCAGTGTCGACGAGCGCCTGCACCGTCTGCACGTGGTGCAGCCGCATGTGCTCCGCCAGCGCCGCATCCGGCGTGCCGCCCCGGTGACGCAGCGTGGACACATGAGGCAGCGCGGCGGTGCACTGGTGCTGGAACGTGGCGTCCACGTGCGACCACAGCGGGCAGCGCGCGAGCGGACAGTCTGGTGAGGTGATGAGGTGGTGCGGCTGCGGCATGTGCGGGACGAGCTCCACATCCAGGGACTGCTCCTGCCGCAGGCCGGCCACCAGGTGGTCTACGAGCACTGAGGGGACCTTGTAGAGCTGCGGCTGCCTGCCATCGTGGTGATGGTATGTGATGGGAGGCAGCGGCGCCATGGTGGGCGATGTTGCAATGCGCACGAGCGATGCAGCTCAATCGAGTCGGGTTTGCGGGATGCGACGACGCAAGTGCGCCATTCTCCTATTCGCCACGTGAAGGCTCTGGACTGATCCGGCCCCGCTGCACGTATTCGCCATGTTCCGCCCCACCTCCATCCCACTCGAGGAAGCAGCAAGCTCTCCTCTCACGATTGACATGGTGCCATTGCATGAATGGCATGCCGTGCACGTCCATATGGAGTCCCAGCCCAGCCAGGGCGGGTGTCAAAGGTCGGCACGTCAGCGAAATGTGTCCTCCATCCTCAAGGTCAGTCAGCAACCAATATGGTCACCCCTCCTAGTACCGCCGCGAGCGATCCCTATCATCGTCGTACCGCCGCCTCTCCTCATCCCGCTCACGTGACCTTGACCGTGACGCCCCCCTACGCCGCTCGTCCCGCTCCCGCACCCTCTCCCTGCTCCTGCTGCGGCTCCTCTCCCTCCCCCTCCCCGCCGCCCCGTCCCGTTCCCTGCCGCGGTCCCCCACTTGGCCTCCAGGGCGCGGTGGCGGAGGTGGCGACCCTCTCCCTCCTCCACGCTCCCCTCTCCTGTCGTCATCAAAACGGTCCCGGGGCCGCCCGTCCACATCCTGCCTGCCGCCGTCGTCGCCACGGCCGCCCGCCCGCCCTCCGTCTCGTTCATCGCTGCACGCACCATGCAGGCACCACACGCAAGCGCCACGCCATGGAGCACACAGCGCCACGGCAAAAAGCAACTGCACCACACACAAGTGCTCCTCAGCAGTCAGCAGCAAACGCACCGTGGCCGGTCGTGACTGGGGCCAGCAGCCTGTGGCCGCGGCGGCCCAAACCCGCCTCCTGGTGCAGACGGCTTGGGCGGCCCCAACCCGCCACCACCACCCGGCGCAGGCGGCTTGGGAGGGCCAAACCCGCTGCCCACACGCGCTGGTGCCCCCGCTGCAGCCGGTAGAGGTGGCCCTCCTGGTGCAGCGCGGCCCTCATCCGCGTCAGAGTCGCTGCTGCTGCTGCTGCCGCCACCCGCTGACCCACCACGTTGCTCCTGCGTGCATGCAGCACGATGCGTTCCCAGGAGGCGTTGCTCATGCCGGCGTGCAACAGCCAGCACAAAGCAGTCCATAAACTGGTGCGCACCTTTTCCTTCCGCTTCTTCTCCTTCTTCTCCTTCTTCTCCTTCTTTTCCTTCTTGGCCTTCTTTTCCTTTTTCTTCTTCTTGTCCTTGCCTCCGCCACCGAGCCCCGCATCCGACGCCGCCTGCCCATCCCCTCCTCCCGCCCCCGCTGCCTTCTTGGCCTGCCGCAGCGCTGCTCCCTGGGCCAGGAGGGCGAACATGGAGCCCCCCGTGGCCCACACCTCTCCACCTCCCGCCCCACCACCACCCCCTGCTGCTCCCGCATCGTCAGCTGCCGCACGCTGAGGTGGCCCTTGCTCCTGTCCGCCTGCAATGAAGCACCGGTCCTTGGAGACAGGTTCGCGCAGGTTTGGAGCACCAGCATACGGTGTGAAATCAGTGCTGACATTAGCCCTGGTGACGCACCTGCACCGGCCGCAGGTTCGCGTCCCGCTGATCCCGCCAGCTCACTCTCCTCGATCAGGTCAGGGTCTACACCCTCCATCTGCATCAAGCAAGGAGGAAGGGCAGTCATGCAACCCACGGGAGTTGCTTCTCAGGCTGGGTCTGGCCCATTTTGTGGCGCACCGCCAGTCGCTGGGCAAGCAACGACACCACCAGGCGTATGACGCTGTGACTGGCACTCCTGCACGCGCAACCCTGCACCTGGCCTGCTGCTCCTGCATCGCAGCACAAACACGTCACTGCACCGCACCATCCCCGCCGCCGCGCACCTCTGCCCGCTTGCGCTTGTAGTTGTCCACGTGCTCCACCCGCACCACGCGCCCCGCCACGCGCGCGCCGCTCAGGTTGTCCACCGCCAGCACCGTGCTGCGCTGGTCCTCGTACGCCAGGAAGGCAAAGCCGCGCGACTTGCCCGTGGTCTTGTCCCGCACCAGGTGCACGTCCACCACCTCCCCGTACTGGGCAAACACGGCCAGCAGGTCGCCCTCGGTCAGCTCGTAGTCCAGGCCGCCCGTGAAGACGTAGGCCGAGTGCCTGAAGCGGTTGTGCCACGACGCGCTGTCCGAGAGGCCCATGCGGATCTCCGCAGCCGTGGCCTTCTGCGTGTTCTTGATCTGCGTGAGCGGATTCATGGTGGCTAGCTGCTGCTGCTGCTGCTGGAGTGCTGCTGGGGCAGGGCGCTACGCTGGCGAGCGTGCGGCGTCGCTCCTAGTGGCCTCCTCCTTTCCCCACAGGCGCAGGCCCTCCTCCTCTGATGTCCAGGCGGACACAGGCGGGCAGCGAGCTTGAGACTCTGCTCAGCGCCTTCCTCAGACTTGGCGACTTTGCATGCCGTTTTTTGCGCTGCAAGTCGCCATCGATCGCCAGGAGCGCTTCAAGTGCGGCGAAGCGCTGCCCCAGCGCGGCCAGGCCGCGCGCACACAGACACGCACCAGGCGCAGGCCGATTGCCTGTGCCTGCCCACGAGCTTCGTCTTCGTCGCGGTGCTGCACCGCGCCAGAGGGGGGGCAGCCTGCCTGTGAACGCGCACGGTGGTGTGCCTCTCCCTCACGCATCAACGGGCCGGCGCCCTTGAGCGCCTGCTCGCGCGTTCGCAAGGCAGCCTCACCAGAGGAGAGATTCCCAGCGAAGCAGCGCGCCCGCAGCGGGAGCAACCAGTGGAGGAGGAGGCGGGCAGCGGAGCCATGGCCCAGGCGCAAGTGCACACGCAGCTGATCTTTAGGAATGGGGGCTCGACGCCTCTGCCCACGCTGGTGGAGACGGCCCCTCGGACCGTGCCCGACCCCGACCTAGGAGGATTCCTTATCAAGCCCCAGCTTGTCGCCTTGTGCTACTGGTAAACGCGCGATGAGGCTCGCGGTGGGGAGGAATGCCGTCGCGTGGAAGCAGATCTTTCTTTCCATTCACAGCGCTGCGAAGGGAGGGGACGGCAGTCGTGTAGGGATTGCAGGGGACGGCGGCAAACACACACGCGCGTATGTATGGCGATGACGTGTTGCTTCGCCGGGGACCAGTTCGAATGATGTCGCGGGCTGCGGCGAGTCGCAGCGCCGGCAGGCAGTGGTGTGCGTGCCTGCTTGGCGTGGGCGCTGCGTCGTAGGGGACTGAGACCCGACCAGGCGGCCAACCTGCTCCAAGTCATGACCGTCAGCGCCGGAGGTGAGCGCCCCCGCAAGCTCCGCCGCAACCGCCGCAACGTCAGCCGGCGAGTCGAGTGCACTCTCCACGCGCTCTCATACCGTGTGCCTCGCCCCTTGCTGCAACAGGTGGACCAGTGATGCGGCTGCTGGCGGACGGAGACGACACGTGCGTGGCCTTGCGAGGGCCGACCGGTACCTTGTCTTGCCTTGCCTGCGAGCCTTGCTGTGCCTGCGCCTGCCTGCGCCTGCCTGCACCTGCCTGCACCTGCTTGCGCCGGAGCCTGTTCGCCTGTCTTGATGCTTTGCGCTGCCGCGCCCCCGCGACGACGGGGTGCGAGTCGGGCGTGCCGGCGAGGCCGGTCGCTCTGACGGCGCCGACCCGTGCCGAGGCCGCCGGGTGTGGACTCGTTCCCCCCGCACGGCGCGCCGACGTGCCGCCCTGTCCCCTGTTCGCGCGCCCCGCGCCGCCGCCGCCGTAGCCGCAACCGCCGCCGCTGCGCTCGTTCCGCTGCACCCGCAGCGCTTTCGCCCGAGAGCACGCAGCCTGCGCATCCGAAAACAAGGCCATAGTGGTGGAGCTGGGCGACACCCGCCAGCTTTTCCTGGTGGCCGTCACGCACGTCAACGGTGCGCGGTGTGGCAGTAGTTGAAAGGAGCAAGGCTAGCGCGCACCGCAACAAATCGGGCGGGTTCCGTACCCGCCCACAGGAAAAGATGACTCACACCTCTTAAAGCATGCCCTGCCGAGCCCGGCCCTCTGTGCCCCACCAAACCGCAGACGGCGACCACAAGACGCCCGTGTTTTGGGGCTTTGCCTGCCCCACGGGCGTGCCCACGCTCACCCTGGACCTGCTTGAAAAGTCCCAGCTCACCGTGATGCTGGACCTGGACGACACGCTGCTCACGGCCAACAGCATCAGCACCTTTGAGTCGCGCCTGGAGGCCTGCCGGCGAACCAAGTGCGTGCGGGTGGGATGTTGCACCCTGTTGGCTCGGTAGGGCCGTGTGGCTGACCAGCGGCTTGCATCGGAACGGCTATATATATCTCTCTCTCTCAACCTCTTCTGTACGTCGTGTGCACATTGCGTGCGCAGGGCGAAGGAGCAGCTGGAGGGCAACATGGACATGCTGGCCGTGCTGGACAAGGAGGAGGCGCTGATCGAGTACGACGCCCAGCTCCTGCGCGCCTTTGTGGCCACCAACACGGTCAAGCACGGTGGCAAGCTCTTCACGCCAAGGTGCGCACACTGGGTTGGACGCGTTGTGCGCACACGTCACACGCCACACGCTCCCTCAAGGCCCCTGCTTGGCTGCCAGTGACCATGGGACCCCGGGCTGCTGTCATTGTTGTTGCGAGGGCCGAGGTTTGCAGCTCTGGATTCCAGCAACGCAGCTGAGAAGTGCTGGTACCTTGAAGCATGTGGCTGCTGCGGCGTGGCAAACATGCATGTGTGCTGTGTGTGCTCACAGGCTCGAGGTGGTGGTGCCCGAGGATGGCCAACCGTTCAAGCGCCCCATCATCCGCCTGGACAACGGCCTGGTGGTGCTCACGCGCATCGACCCCAACGAGCGCAAGACGTCGATGCTCTTCCGCATCCGCCCCGGCTGGGAGGACATGCGGCGGTACCTGGCGGGAGAAGTGGACAACAAGCAGAGGTAGGGTGGGCAGGGCGTGCGTGGCTGAACGCTGCCAGGGGCCCCAGCATGCCCTTGTCAGCTTGTGCGCATGCGCTCATACGTCACTGATTGGTGCGCGTGTCTGCTGCGCAGGTTTTCCGTCTACGTGTGCACGGCAGCGGAGCGCACCTACGCACACGAGGTGCGCCGCTCCGCACTGCCTGCTGGCTTCTGTAGGGCATACACCGTACCAGCAGCCTGCGCCAGCAGACCTCCACAGACCTCCAGAGCGCAAAATGGACAGATGGCCACTGGAGAGTACATATGACAGCCACGCACGCACTGTGAGCGCAAGCAGCGGGCAGCGGCAGCGGCTGAGCCACAATGTCCGCTGCCTCCTCCCCCTCTCAACTGTCCACCCGCAGGTGTGGCGCGTGCTGGACTCTGGCGGCAGCAGCGGCACCAGCTACATCATCCCCGTGGGCGAGCGGCCGCTGCGCATCACCAGCGCTGTCAACCGCAAAAAGTCCATCCTCAACACGCTCGGCACGCTGGACGCGCGGCAGGCCTCCATCTCGGCAGAGCTCATGGAGAGCAACAGTGACGGGGCGCCAGGTGAGCAACACGTAGCGCTTGCATTCGTCTTGGCGCTGTGGGGTGGCAGAGCTCATGGAGAGCAACAGTGACGGGGCGCCAGGTGAGAGATGAGGGACGCATGGTCCCTGCACTTCTTGGCGCCGTGGGTGTATCAGACGTCCAACACCCTGCGATTCAACAAGCTGGAGTGAGAAGGCGAGTTGGCTTCCACAGCCTGTTGCTTTTGCTGTTATGTGTGCGCGTGCAGGCTGCCGGCCCCTGCCGCTGGCCGTGGTGGTCGACGACCGCACCGACGTGTGGGAAGACGCGGACCAGACGCACGTGCTGCAGGTGAGGCTGGCTGCCCTGACTGATGTGATGCTGGATGGGCATCTGTTTCGGTAACTCAGGAGCTGGTGACGTGTGGGGAGAGGCAGAACAGACGCTCGTTGAGTCGCACGGCTGTTTTTGCACCTGCTTTGCCTCCCCTGCGTGGGTGAGGGACCACACGGATGCGCTAGTGTGTTGCAGGGAGAACCAGAGTGTGCATGCACTTCATGCGCACGTGACTTTGGCATCCTGGCACCCATGTGACTTTGGCACCACGTCTCGTGCTGTGCAGGTGGTTCCCTGGTCTTACTACCGTGACGAAGCGAGGAGGCAGGTGGGCGCCAACCGCATGCCCATGTACGTTTCGGAGCGCGAGCTCACGCGCGTGCGGAACGCGCTCACCATCCTGCGGGGGGAGGTGTACCAGGTGCGGCGCTGGTGGCTGGTGGCGGGGGCAGGGAAGAAAGGAGGAGGGTGGTCGCATGTGGCGGCTTGGCGGTGGCAGATCAGCTGAGGTCCAAAGTCTCTGTGCGGGAAAGCGACGCCGCACTTTGACCACTTCACCTTCCGCCGCTTTACCTTTTGTGGCTGTCGTGCACGCAGACGTTGGACCAGGTGGTGCGCCCCAAGCTGGACGTCATCCTATCCGAGGGCGTGACGGATGCGTCCGAGCCTGAGTGGTACACTGATGCCATCGCACCACCCATGAAGACGGTGCCCATGCTGCTCAAGGTGAGGATAGGAGTGCAGTGTTGTTGTGTTTTCAGTCCTTCGCTGCCTCTCTGCTCCATTGGGCGTCATGGCTGTGGTTGCCAAGAAAGCAGTTAGGCAAACACACGGGACGTCCAGTTAGCACGTTGTGAGTGCCCAGCGAAGAAGCCACGTCCACAGAACGATGCGCAACCACACATATATCTCTGCCACCTTTGTGGGTCCTTCGTGGGTAAGGCTGACATGCTTTATTGTAAACCTGCGTGCGTGTGCCGTGCATGAGCCGCGCGCAGGACGTGCAGTGGAAGTCCATCTACGGCATGCCCAACGTCGCCGCCCTCTCCGCCGCCGCCGGCGCCAACAGCTCCAACGCGCTCCTCCCTGACGACCAAGCCGCACCCACCTACCCAGCCTACCTGCCTCTCAGCGCAGCGGCCGCCTTCAACGCTGAACGCGGACGCGGCGGCGGCGGCGGCGGCGGCGGCGGCGGCGGTGGGGCTAGGGCAGGGGACCCTAGGCAGCCGCGGGCGAACGTGTCGGCGACGCTGCTGGGCCAGCAACGGGGCAATGCCCAGGTAGGCGTTGCGAGGAGTTGTGGCTGCCCATCGTGTTTGCAATTGCTTTTGCTTGCTTCTGTCGTGTTCGCCGGCGTGTGCTCTTCTGCCACAGTGCCACAGGAACTAGTGCCGGTGCCCGCTCCATTGCCATGCACAACAGAGCACGCAGCAGGCACGATGATGGCTGCAGCAGCCACGCGAGCACAACCGCTTCCTTTCTCAAGCCACCACCGCCCCGCCACGTGCACGTGGTCCTCTGCTCCTATGCAGCTTGGCGCGCCACTTTCTTTGTTTCTCAAACCACCCACCGCACGTGCCTGCGTGGTCCTCTGCTCCTCGCAGTTTGGCGCACCGCTCCCACTGGACCCCCGCCGCGCCGCCCTGGCCAGCACCGCCGCCAGCAACACCCCCAACGCAGCCGCCAACCCCCTCCTCTCCTCCGCCGGCTCCACGTCCGCCTTCGCCCCCGCAGCCCTCGCGGCGCTCACCGGCAGCGCCGCCACCGCCACCACCTCCACCGCCACGGGCCTGGCGCCAGCGCCGTCCGAGACCCGCGCTCCCGCCCCCGCCATCCAGAACCTCTCCGCCTGGAACGTGGACGATATGGATGACGAGGGAGGCGAAGCGCCCAGTGCCGCAACCAATGCAACCACCGCTGCCGCTGCTGCTGCTGCGGCCGCCGCTGCTGCTGCGGCTGCAGCAGCGCAGCCTGCGCTGCAGGAAGCGGCGGCGCGGCACAACGACGGCCAGCATCTCGCGTCGCGGTTCCAGGACCGGTCGAGTGGCGAGAGCGTGGGGAACGCAGCGGAGGAGGAGATGCAGCAGCCTGGTAACGGTGGTGGAGGAGGAGTAGGTGCAGTGTCAGCAGCAGGGGCTGGGGGCCTGGTGGGGCAACAGGCGGTGACGCAACAGACGCTGGCGTGGATGCTGGACCTGCCTCTCGACACGCCCATGGCACCTGATGATGTGAGTGGCTTCTCTGTCCTTGTGGTGTTGCAATGGGTCGATCGTTGCCACAGTCGTACTCTCTTGCATGTCCCCTCGCTGCCTCCCACGCCCTGCTTCTCGGTGGTGCAACACGCGGCGCAGATCCACGCGCACGACTCTGTGGGCCACTTCCACACTCTTGCCCTTCCTATTTGTTGTCCTTGCCGCCCACAGGTGGTGCGGCACGTGGCACAGATCCACGCGCAGGACGCCGACCTCGCCAGCGTCGCCACATTGGTGCTCAGCGTCGCGCGCTTCCACCTCGCCCTGGCCGCCCGAGGCAAGCTCATCATCAACGCCTGCAAGCAGCGCCCCGGCTCGACCAAGAGCATCCAGGACTTTATGCGCAAGAACGGCGACGGCGGCATCGCCATGCAGCTCGAAGCGCTGGCGAACGCGCTGAAGAACAAGGGGGCGGACGCGCCCGAGGTGCCGGCGGAGCTGCAGGTGCAGATTGCGGCGGCGGAGGCGGCGGCGGCGGCGGCGGCGGGTGCGGGGCAGCAGACGCTGGGTCTCGCCCTGCCGGGGGGTGGGCAGAACGGGTCGGGAGGCGATGGGGGCTTGGTGGGGGCGAAGAGGGAGCGGGAGGAGGAGGAGGAGGGGGGCGGGGCGGGGGACGGAGGGGATGAGGCGTCGGATCGAGGCGGGGGAGGAGGAGGGGGTGCGGATGCGGGTCCTGCGAGCAAGCGCAACCGTCAGCACCCAAACGCCCTGGGGGGTCAGCTTGAGGCGCTGTTCCCAGGAAGCCACGCATTCCCACACTTCCTAATGGCATCACCACCGCAGCAGCAGCAGTATGTCCTCACCCAGCAGTCCCAGCAGCAGCAGCAGCAGGCGCCCACGGCGCAGCAGCTGGCTGTGCTGCTGATGCAGGGTGCAGCAGGCAACGGCGGCGGCGGTGGTGTAGGCCACCACGGCGGCGGCGGCGGCGGCAGCGGCAACGCTGTCGCGGCGGCTGCGCCAGGAGGAGGTGTGGTTGGCGCGCTTCCCGCCGCTGGCCCCCCGTATACCCTCATGCCCGGGAACCCGAACCCTAACGCAAACCCTAACGCAGCAGATGGGCTGGACGGCCTGATCAAGCAACTGACTTCCAACCGCCACAGCAACCTCCAACCGCCGCAACCACTGCAACAGCTACCGCCAGGACTCGAAGGCATTCCGCCAGAGCTGCTCCCACTGCTAGCGCAAATCGCCGCTACCCAGCCAGGCGGACCCACCGCCGAAACCCTACACGCGATCCTTGAGGCCATGCAACGCCCTAACCAGGCAGCTGCAGCGGCCGCACCACCACCACCGCAACCGCAAGCGCCTCCCGCCCACCACCACCAGCACCGCCACCACTCTGCAACAGCCGCGGACCTGCAGGGACAAGTCCCCAGGCCACCCCCAGGCACGTCGCTACCTGCACCACACTCCGGCCCCGGCCCTCCCAACCCTCACCCTCACCTGCACCCACACGCCCTCCCACCACATCCCTTTCCCAGCCTCCCACCTCCGCCACCGCCGCCACAGTCGTCTTTCGGCGCACATGCGTTTCCCCCAGGCTTTCCGCCGGTGCCGCCGCCGCCGCCGCCGCCGCCGCGGCCGGGCATGCCGCCACACCTGCAGCAACCGCAGCAGCAGCCGCAGCAGTCGCTGCTTGCCGGTGTGCAGCCAGGCAACGACGTTCTCCACCTTCAGAGCAGGATGGGCGAAGTGCTCGCCGCCTTCCAACAACAACAACAGCAGCAACAGCAGCAACAACAACAGCAGCAACAACAACAGCAGCAGCAATCAGACACACGGACGACCACACCTCCCCTCAGAAACA
>QAXK01003149.1:0-15466 GCA_004335735.1 Chlorella sp. KRBP | reverse complement strand
CGAGAGACTGCTGCTGGCAAGGTGGTGGTGCGGTTGCTCTGCAAGCAACCGCACCACCACCTTGCCAGCAGCAGTCTCTCGGTGGAGGGGATAGGATTCGTGTTGGCACAGCGCAGCAACAGCAGGTGGCAAGAAGCTTGTGGGCAGCGGTGAGAGTCGTCGCTGCGGTGCCAGTGCCTCGCCCAGTCGTTGCTGGGCTGCATGTGCGCTTGGCCTTGCTGCAGAGCGTGACAAGAGCGTGGCGGAGGCGTCAAAGGACGTCAAGGCGCTCAGGGCCGAGCAGCAGAGCTGGGCCAAGGACAAGAAGGCATACGAAGCACAGGTGTGCTGCGTGTCGGGCTTGATTGGCTGTTGTTCGGACACCTAATCCCCCTTGGTTCGCATGCTACCGAGGCACACCGCAACTGCACGCACTACAAGGCGCAGCCAAGCACAAGGGGAGGTGCACACATGCATGCCAGCTCACGCCTGATGCTTGCTCCTGCCTTGCCAAACCCGCCCTGTGGCCAGGTGGAGCGCTTGAGCCGCAAGGCCAGCGAGGCAGAGGCAGCGTTAGCGTCCAGGGAGACAGCTGTCAAGGAGACGTCTAAGGAGTCACTCAGGTGAGGCAGCGCTAGCGTCCCGGGAAACAGCTGAGGGCAGGGTACCACCTGCTGGAGGGTGAGTGCTTCCCTCCAGAGGCTCAGTGAGTAAGACAACAGGTGCAGGCCAGCACCTGTTGTGGTGCTGCCTGGCCCTGCGCAGCGTGCACTCACGCTCACCTGTCCGCTCAGATTGGGCACACCTGGTGCAGAGCTAATATGCCGTGTGATACGCCGCGTGCAGGTTGGAGAAGGAGCGCAAGGCGGTGGAGCAGGAGGCGCGGGCGCGTGACGTGCGGCTGCAGCGCGCGCTGGAGGAGGTGGAGCGGTACAAGTGCATGCTGCAGGAGATGCGCACCCAGGTGGATGGGTGGGCCGCAGCAGCACAACATCCAGCCCCACCCGCCGTGCGCAGCGTGCTGCTCGTTTTATGGCCGTGGCGGTCCCTTTTTGCACCTCAGATATCGCTGCATCCGTACACGCACGTACACACAACAGTTGAGAATTCCAAGTTCGCTGGCG
Source organism: Chlorella sp. KRBP (assembly GCA_004335735.1). Lineage (NCBI taxonomy): Eukaryota > Viridiplantae > Chlorophyta > Trebouxiophyceae > Chlorellales > Chlorellaceae > Chlorella > Chlorella sp. KRBP. The sequence goes on along the minus strand of QAXK01003149.1, from coordinate 14,363 downwards.
CTGTGGAATCTAGGGCTTGCTGTGCCCATGTGACGCGTGACGCAGGAGCGTGAGGGCAAGGACGTGGCCAAGGGAGACATCCACCGCCTGGCAGCGGAGAACAAGAAGCTGGAGCGCCAGCGTGCGGAGCTGATTGTGGCCTTCAAGAAGCAGCTCAAGCTGATTGATGTGCTCAAGAGGCAAAAGGTGAGGTCCTCGCCATTTTGGCAGTGCCCCTTCATGTCACTGACACACACAGGGCTGGTGCCTAATCCTCCTCGCTGCTGGTCCGAGTTGTTGCCTTGGTCACCGCGGCTGGGCCGCCCCGTTTGCAAGCGCACACACACACACCAGAGTTGGTGCACGTGGCGAGGTGATGACGGACAGCTGTGTGTGTGCGCGCTTGCAAACGGTGCGGCCCAGCTGCTGTTGCTGTGCCCCGTGCCCTGACCGCGTGCCTGACTGCCCGCTGTCTGCTGCAGGTGCACCTGGAGGCGTCGCGCGCGCTGCAGTTCTCCGCTGACGAGTTCATGCAGATGCTGGGCGACGCTGGCGGGGGGCCTGCCCTCTGATGCAGCTCTCGTGGCCTTTGCTGGTTCTTTCCTTGGCCACCCTGTGTAATGTAAGCTAAACACACACACTGGCCTGGCTGCTGGACCATGGTCACGGCGCTGTGCACACCTTGGGGCAGCTCATGGAATTGAAAAGAGATCGCTTGCAGTGAGCACAGTTCCTGCAGCATGAAGGGGCAGTGCGCAGTGGCGAGAGCAGGGGCACGCACTCGCGTCTTGACGGAAGAGGGCGTTCCTGGCAAACGGCGCGACGCCACAGGAGCCTCAGCGCCCCAAGAGAGAACGTCAACGGAGCTGCGCTTCGCTGGCCGAGCATGCACACACACACACACCACATGCTTCGTGGAAGGACCGAAGCAGGCACTCTTCCCGCACACACACACACACAGTCAGCACGCAGTGGGCACCTGTCCAGCGCCAATCCGTTGGTTCACGTCTCGGAAGCAAAAGGAAAGCTGGCGCAGAGTCCCATTGCCCACATCCAGCTTGAGAGCCGCTGCCAACTCCACCAGAAAGCCTCTGCCAACACTCTGGCTGGTACAAGGAGTCGCTAGGGCTGGCATAACGTCCACCAGCTCCACGGCACCCAGGTCAGGTCGTCAGGGTGTGGGGTCGGCCCCAAGCGGACTACTGTAGCACCCGCCCAGTCAGTCAGTCCAGTCAGAGCTGTTGTTGTGTGGTATGAATGGTACGCCGCACGTCTGCTTGCGCAGCAGCAGCAGCTGGCGCGCCGAGGGTGCGCCTGTTTAGGCGCCGCCGAGGCGCTTGTTTGGGCGCTGCGCCCAGCCGTACAACTGTACTGGGGGCCGCCTGGTGAAGCACTGCCCCGTCTGTCGCGACATGGCTCACTGCGCACATAACACAGGGGGCAGCAAACAGCACCGGGCACTGTCAGCTTTTTGCTGGCCACGCAGGGGCGCACGCCCTGGAGTGGCAAGGACTGCAAGAGCGCCACGCCTGATCAGCTGTCATTGTTGGCGTGAGCCCTGGCTGCAGCCTGGACACGCAGCGAGAGCGCAGCTCCAACGGACAGCGCAGCAGCAGCACGCAGCCCTGGCACGCATCGCAACGCCAACAGGCAGCAGGGAGCACTGCCCTAGCACACGACAGCAAGGAACACTGCCCTAGCACACGACAGCAGGGAGCACTGCCCTAGCACACGGCACCAAGGAACACTGCCCCAGCACCCGGCAGCTAGCCAAGCCACGCCGCGCACGCACCAGGAAGTAGTCCGGGCAGGACCGCTTCACCTCGGTGATGCCGGCGCCCTTTGGTGGCGCGTGGTCAAACTGGATGATCTGCGGATGACAAGCGAGGGAGCCGAGGGAGCGTGTGGGTGGGTGAGGGAGAGCGCGCGAGTGAAGTACAGCGTGGTTCTCAGAGTTAGCCTGGCAGAGCTACCTGCACAGCCAACCACAACGTTTCACCCATCATGGCAGAGCACGCTTAGCCTGGCAGAGCTACCTGCACAGTCAGCCACCGCCTTGCTCACCTTGTGGTTCATGTTTTCGTCAATGTCGACGATAGCCGCCTTGTTGCCGCACCGGTAGCAGTAGTTTGGCGCCGAAAAGACCGTCACCACGGCGCCCTCGTGCTGCCACAGGTAGCCCTCGCTCACCAGCTGGTGCGCGCGGATGATGAACTTGAGCCCGTTGACGTGGTTGAACTGCTCGCTGATGTCCTGCGCACCGATGCAAAGCGCGCGCGGCGAAGCACAGGCCCGTCCACATGGTTTTGGCCGGGCGCACACTCTGGCCGGGCGCACACACCAAGACCGCGACCAGCACTGCGCCACCACCCCGCCGTGCGTTCCACACACCACCAGCGTGCTACCATGTGCTTGCGCGTTGGGCCACCATCACACAATCGAGTGCGTGCTACCGCGTGCGTGCTTGCGCCGTGCTGCTTGGGCCGTGCTACTTGCGCCGTCGCTGCTTGGCGCCGTGCTACCGCGTGCGTGCTTGCGCCGTCTACCATTGTGCGCCGCCCACGCGTGCCACCGTGCACACCGTGGCAGCGTCCAGGCCCCTGCACCCTACACCCTGATCATGCAACTCACATGCCCGTACGTGTAGCCAGCGCCGCGTGGCGAGATGCCCCAGCCCACGCGGTCGTCCGGGTCCGACCAGAGCAGGTCGCACATGGGCCCTTCATGCGGCACCTCCTCAAACCTGCAGCAGCGGCAAGGCAGCGCGCGCACATCCGCACAGGTTGCCCATGCTGTTGCTCGCCACGTCGCCTCGCTGTTCAGGTGACGCCGCACACAACATCACGCCTGCCGCGCGCAACGGGCTGCTTCTGCGCATGTTTGACATCACTACGGTAGCAACACCCTGTAAATTGACCGCACTGATAAACTGTATGGGCTTACAGCTCTCAATGCTGTTGCTGTTGGTGTTGCTGTTGGCCAACAACCTGTAAACAACATTGCAGCATGTGAAAACATTGCCGCCTCACCTGTGTATCCCGTTGATCTGGTCCAGCGTGTCCATCGAGGGCGACAGGCCGGCGTGCGGGCAGAAGAGCTGGTTCTCAATCACGGCCGCCAGGGGCAGGTAGTCAAACAGGTCCGTCAGCACCTGCCACACCTGCGGGCGTGGACACACACAGGCATCACGTACGCATGATCATGTGCTACTGGGCTCACTGCTGTCAGGACGCGCGTGCTTGCTCCAAAGCTGCGCTGGAGGTTGCTGTGGTTGCCGTAAAACAGCTGCCGCTGCTGCCGCTCCGCGTACTGCATTGGAAGCCGTGCACTCACTGCTGCTCCCCGCACTGCACTGGAAGCCATGCACTGGAAGCCATGCCTGAAGATGCCAACAACTCTGCCCATGCCTCACATCTGCTGGCTGGCTGGCTGGCTGGCTGGCTGGCTGGCTGGCTTGGGACGCAGCCCTCACATCTACTGCCAATGCTGTCGCTGCCTCCGCAGCTCCCCGTGCTGTGTTGCCCCCCCACCCGGCGAGCAAGCGCACCTTGGCGCTGCCGTACTTTCGCAGGCACTCCTCGTAGAAGCCATACACCTGCGGGGGCGTCCACACATGGGGCAGGGAGCAACGTGTCGCCACACACACACACACGACGGCCCACCAGAGAGTGCTGCTCCTTGCTGCTCCCTCTGCACCGCATCCGCTTGCTGGTGGGAGGCCATTGGCACAGTGCCTGACTGCCACCAGACTGTGAGAGGTCGACGCGGTCCCTCAACCGCATGCCTGGCCAGCTGCGAGGTGATAGCCAAGGGACTGGGAGGAGCCCTTCAGAGCTGCCACTGTGCCCTGCCTGCTCCCACCCAGGCCTCCCGCTGGCTGCACTGCGGACCGCATTGCGGGCGCCGGACGCCTGCTGCCATGCTGTGAGCTGGCCTCCACCCGGTCTCCAGCTGCGCTCTGCAGGGCATCTGCTGCCATGGTGTCCCTCACAGTTCTGTGCTGCATTCACATGGCCTGAGCAGGCTCACACACGCACACGCACGACGCCCGCCTGACAGCCAGGCCCGCGCGCACCTGGGTGATTTGCCTGCTCTCGTGGTTGCCGCGGATCATGACGATGCGCGAGGGGTAGCGCACTTTGAGCGCGATGACCATGCACACGGTCTCGACCGAGTAGTAGCCACGGTCCACATAGTCGCCCAGGAAGAGGTAGTTCGTGTCGGGCGCCTTGCCTGATATCTTGAAGATCTCCATGAGGTCGTGGAACTGCCCGTGCGTGTCGCCGACGACCACCACGGGCGCGTGGACGTGCGTCACATTGGCCTCCTGCTGCAGCAGCTCCTTGCACTTGGACGCGAGCTCCACCACGTCGTCCTCCGTCAGGACCTTGCAGTCGCTGAGCGTGCCAATCTGCGCGTCGCGCTGCTGCGCCTCCTGCTGCGAGAGCGTCTTGGCCAGCATCTCGACTGTGGTGCGCACGGCTGCGTCTCACTGCTGCCCCCTCACGCGCTTGCGATGGCGCTGATGACGGTGGCCCGCTTTGCTCCGCCTGCGCATCGGGCACCGCGGGCACAAGCGCGCTCCGTCGTGAGTCTTCGTGTGCCGCACGGCAAAAGGCGCCACGATGCCAGGCGCCATCGCCAAGGGGCCACGCGCAGCTCATCACGATGCGCTGTACGAGCCTGCGCTGCTGTGCCCAGTGGCTGCACGCCTCCGGCAGCGCGCGCCTTGGCATGCCCACAGACGCACGACGATCGCAAGTGGGGCCCTCCACACACACACCGAGAGGCGCGCTGCGGGGAAGCGCTGCTGGCCTGCCGCGTGCCTCTGACGCCTGCCACGCATCGCTGCGCTGCGCACGAACCCTGCTGCGCTGCAAGAACCAGCTACAGCGACGAGGCACACCAACTGCCCAGGCTGCGTGCGGCCAGCGCTGCGCAGGGCGCCAGAGCCACATCGATGACTTGCACCCCGTGCTGCTCGCTGCTTCGGCGCACCTGCGCTGCGAGTGGTTGTCGTAGCGCCTTCCAAACCGAAGCACAGCGATGCGAGCGGCTCCTCCTCCTGCTTGTTGTCCTGCTGCTGCTCCTCACGAGCTCCTATCGAAGCTTCTCTGCACGCTGGATGTGGAATCGATGGGTGAACGCGCATGGCAAAGGTTGCCTTCTGGGGCAACACGCTGCCAGAGAGCTCCTCAGCGCCATCAGACGTGCTGCTGGTCGCTGTGCATAGGCCAATGACAACTTGCAGCAGGCCATTGTCCCATCGGAACCGCGCCATTTTATGTACATCGGCAGGGCGCGCATCAGGCGTGTGCTCTATCAGGCGTATGCTCTATCAGGCGTGTGCTCTATCAGGCGCACAGCTCTATCAGGCTCCCAGCTGCTTGACGGGGCAGCAGGCACTGGGCGTCTCGCTGCCGCTGACCAGCGAGTACTGGCAGGGCGACGTGCTGCAGAAGCTCGAGAGGCTTGGACACTCGCTGTTGGCGTCCAGGATCAAGCACATGGTGGCGCCGTTGACCAGGCCCCTGCGCGCACGCCAGCCAACTTGCAGGGCACGGTTTGGCACATGCGGTTGGTGCGCGAGCCTTACCCTTGGTGCGCGAGCCTTACCCTACCCTGGCTCCACCGCCCTGAACAATCCATCGTTCGCGCCCCGCTCACACAGCGTAGGTGATGCCCAGCTCAGTGAACCGCGCCAGGCCCACGGGTGAGCTGATGAACACCATGCCCACGCTGCGCCCGTCAACCGTCACGTCCTTTGCCGACTGGCTGCACTGGAACTCTGCAGCAGCAGCAGCAGCGCAAGGGGGGAGGACGGCGCAGGAACAAGCGACGCGTTGGAAGCCGCACCACCTCTCTTCACCAGTGCTTGCAGCAGGTAGAGAAGAGCACTGCCCACCAGACGCCCTCTGTACGTGTCGATATTTGCATCTGCTTGGGCACCTCGGCAGGGCCGGAGCCCAACAACCCGGCGTATCAGATGCCTTGCAGCACTCAGGCTTGCGAGCCAAAGACAAAAGCAAGTCCTGATGCAGGGGCACGCCTTCCATGCCAAGTGTGTAGCTTGCAAACGGGGCGCTTCAGGCTGCATCCCCCTGGGTCTTCCCCCTCACGCTTCCACAGGCTGCGCCTCTGCCCCAGTCAGGCACCCAAGCAGGTCGTTAAACTGCCCCGTGTTCAAACCGCACGCACTCACCCGTCGGCAGCTCGAGCGCGTTGACGTTCATGGTGCAGCAGGGGCTGCTGCACGACCCCGCCGTGATGAGGTCAATGCTGACCTTGAAGCACACCTGCGGCGCAGATTGAGCGGGCATTGGGCGCCATCACAGCGGGTGCTGCTGGAGGTTCACGGCCATCGCTTGGTCTGGATCGCCACCGCCCACGCATCGCCACCGCCCGTCAAGGCACAACCCTGCGGGCTGCGGCCCGTGCGGCCAGGCGGCCAGTTTGGCCAGGTAGCACTACAGACAAGCTACATCTGTGCACAAGCTACATCTGTGTCATTGTTCACATCCTAGTGCCATTGTTCACATCCTCACCTGCGTGCCCCGGTACCCACTGGGCCCCGTGACGCCCTTGGTCTCATTGATCTTGGTCACTCTCCAGGGGCTCACGTCCGCATCAGCCAAGCATTGCCTGCGGGGGGGTCATGCGCGCGCACTGGGATGATGCGGCTTGAAGCCGCGATCGCAAGCTACACACACACATACACTGACAGGCACACGGACGGGTGCGTGCCGTCCTTTGCGCTTTTGCTGCAGCAAAGGCAAGGCCCCCTGACCACAGCGGGCCACCCTCTTGATGCAGGTGAACGGGCGCAACGTACCTTACCTCACAGCAGCCAGGACAGCAGTTGCGGCACACACTGGCAAGTGCACCCACACTGTCAACCAGCGTCTGGTCGTCACATCCGGCAAGCCTGGCTTCGGGCATGCGAGCGCAGCCTCAGAAAAGCAATGTGCACTGGCGTGAACTTTGTTTGACGAGGCCTGCCTGGCTTTCTTTTGTGACGGCTGCAGCATCATGATACCTGTCGTGAACGCCATGCAATGATGATGATGATGATGATGATGACATCCGGCAAGCAGGCACTTTCCTCACCTGTCAGGGAAGTAGCTGCTTGGTGTGCCCCCCGTTGACGCCGAAGGGAAGGGTGGCGGTGAGGGCGGGTCGTTGTTGAGGCCCGGGATGTCGCACAGCTCCTTCTCAAACAGGACGTCGCCGCCGCACGTGGAAGAGGCGTGGATGTGGTCGCCGCACTGCAGCTGGAACTTGACCGCGGCCACCTGCACAGGGAAAGTGAGGCAGGGACAGTTGAGGGCTAGGGTTGGCGCTAGGGTTGGTAGGGTAGGTGGAGGTGCAAAGCTGTGCTGCTGCTGGAGCGGCGTTAGTGTGAGGCAGTTTCCTTGTTGGCTTGTTCTCCCAGCGCTACACCTCACCTGAGCTGCGTCCGTGTTGTTGAAGTTGTCAAAGAAAGCGTCATTCGCCTTCAGGTCTTGCACCTCGCCCAGCACCAGCAGCGTGCGGTTGGCCACGTGGAAACAGTCGAACTCGTTCACCACGCCAGGGCCGCCGCTGCAATCAAACGCAGGGCAAGGCATGCAGTGGCTGTTGGTGTTGTTGATATATACACCAGCGTGGAAGCAGTCGCCTCCACACAGGGCTGCCACTGCAACAGACAAGGAGCAGGTTTGTTACACATTCCTGGGCTGTGGATGTGACGCATGTCTGTGACATGTCTGCGAACTGTGGGACCATCTGTTTGCTTTAACCGGCTCCACCAGAAATCAAGCTCGTTACACACACACGGCGGCTGGCTGTCGTGGCAGGCACGGACTGGGCAGCAATCAGGCTGCAGGCGTGAAACAGGCAGGTGCCCAGGATGCGCACTGTGGCCGCACAGACATGCACAGTCGTCGGCTGTTCCTGTTGCCCTAGCACTCACCCACCTGCCACCCATGACTCCAACCCTAGCCCTAACCCTAGCCCTGAGCACTCACGCAGTGGAGGGAGGGATGCCGGCCAGGTACATGCGGTTGGCGTACTCTGCCAGTTGGTCGCAAGCCAGCTGCGTGAAGCTGTCTCCGTACTGCTGGGGCAGCACCTCCTGGTGGATCTGCAGGATGATGGTGCAGGCCATGTCCTGGGCGGGCGGCGGCGGGGGGGGCGGGTAGAGCACGGCCGGGGGCGCGGGGGGCGGAGCATTAGGGCACAGGTCTGCGGCGGGTGCAGGTGCAGCAAGAGGAGGGGTGATGTTGGGGCTTTCTTTCTTGCTCAGGATTGCTAATGAGTCCGAGGTAACTGAGGCTCAGCTGTCGGTGTACCGGAGTTGCGCAATTGTGGGATAATCTGTTTGCCGTAACTGGCTCCACCAGATGTAAAGCTCGACACACACGCACACAGCCTTTGGCAAGGTGCTGACTTGTGGGGGTTAGCCCCAGCCTCAAACTCAATCCCACCGGCGCCATGCAGTGTTGCAGGCGCAATTCAGCTGTACGTCTGGCATGGCCATTTCTTTGGTTGCCTCACCTGCATCGTCGTAGTTGACGTATCCACCGCACTGGGGGCTGGCTGCTTGCAGCTGGTCGCCGCATGTGAGGTTGAAGGGCACCGCTATCAGGTCCGTGGGCGTGCTGTTGAAGGCAGTGAGGAACTGGATGTTGGCGTCCAGACCGGCAAGCGCAAACGTCACCACCAGGGACCTGAACGTGATTGGTAAGGTGCTCGTGATGCTTGATGGGAGTAAACCTTGCATGATGCTTCCCAGTTAATTACCCAGTTGAACCCAAACGTCCACCCCAGCTGAAGGCATGCAGCAGCAACAACAACAAGGGTCAGGAAGGGGCCTGGCTGCTGGCATCTACAGGTCGCCCACGCTGCCACGTGCCTTCCGCCACTGAGCAGGGCTTGAACAAGCCGCCCAAGCTGTCACGTGCCTTCCGTCACTGGGCAGGGCATGCACGCAAGAAACGCACTCACCTGTCGTTGTACTGCTGGCAGGTGGGCGGTGCCAGCGTGCGGATGCCGTCTGCCTGCTGCGCCGGGTACGCCGTGTCCTCCTGCATGCGCAAACACGCGCAATCCCTAACGCACACCCTTGAGCTCCAGGCGGTGTGCTTGCTTCCTGCCCTATGCCCCTGTTCTTTTCCACTGACTAGGTGCAGGTCAAATGCCAGGCCACAAGCATCAGTGTGTTGCGCGCAACGGCTGGGCTAGGGTTGCGCTGTTCACCTGCAGGTAGGTGAGCTCGATGAGCCCGGCCAGGAAGTCACAGTCCTGCTGGTCGAACGGCGCATTGCCTGAGAAGCGGTTGATCTGCACGACAGGAAGAGCAGGCACCAGAGCCAGGACTGGTGCATAGCAATTAGGATAATAGGAATAGCACCTCAGGTGACCTGGCACAGGTAAGGCACTTGGTGAATTAATGGTTGTTGAAGCAATGGAGCCTGGTGAAGACCCAGGTTGATAGCACTTTTGACACGCATGGGACGACACTCTGCAGCACGCAGCAGGCGCACACCTGCACGGTGATGTTGCAGGCCTGCGTGCCTGGCGCCACGGGTGGCGGTGGGGTGGCGGACGTAGGGGGGGAGCAGAGCAGGTTGTCCCCAAAGAGCATGTCAGGGCCCATGGGAGGGGCGTACCTGCAGCGCGCGCCACGGCAGAGAGACGCGCATAGTGGGCATACTGTAACTCTAGGTGCTAAAACCCGAACAGCTGCCCCGGCTGAAGGCATGCAATAAGAACAACAACATAACTGAAGGCTGGCCGGTGGAAAAAGAAGGAGCTGGGGAGGGGGAACTTTGTGCATCTTGTGCTGCAGGCTGCATGCACAACCCGCCTCAGGTCCGAGTGAGTAAGAATCCTTAATAGCTCCATCCCAAGCCCCAACCCTAAGCCGTGGCGTAGGGCGCTCACCCGGTGAGGGTGTCCCCACAGTCCAGTGACAGAACGGTGGCGGCCAGCGTGGCCTTGTGGGAGTCGCTGAAGCTGTTGCGGAAGGCCAGGCACGCCGACGTGCCATACACCACCGTCTCCACGTGGATGCGCCTGTGGGGCACGCAAGTATAGGCACATGGATCATCAATGTCGCTTCCTTGTCCCACTTTGGACACACACACAGTCCTGCAGTCGACCACTCTCACGTTGCGACCACTCACACGTGCTGCTTTCAGTTGTGCAGTTTGTGACGATCTCGTGCTGTGCTGCATGCTGATCAATACTACCCATGCCAAGCGTCATCTAGGCGACGGCCGATGCGTTGCGAAGGGCAGGGGAGGCACACCACAGATTTGTGAGTCCTCTGCCCTCCCTAGCCCATTACTCACATGCTGGTGAAGGACAGGCAGGCCACAGTTTGTTCTCGCTACCTTCTTTATCCATCTTTCCCACAGATTCACACCTCCCTCTTGCTCGGCCACACTCACGTGCTGGTGAAGGACACACAGGACAGGGCAGCCTTGCCAACATAGTCCTGGATAGGCGACAGGTACAGTGCCGTCATGTACTTGGCAACCTGCATGCAGTAGTGTTCAGCTTATTAGTGGCTCAGGAGTGATTCAGCTCAGGAGTGGTTCAGGAATGAGTGAGTTGGTACTTGCATCTGTTTTGCCGCACCATGGGCTTGTCACACGTCCCGCAGCACATGCAATGTGAGATCCACCATGCAAAGGCGCGCCCTGATTGCGCACCTGTCCGCAGGTGGTGACCTGCGTCCAGTGCGTGGCGTTGGGGCTGGCCACCACCACGCCAATGGGGCAGCGGATGTTGGTGGTGGGGGGCGGCGGGGGCGAGGAGGAGGTGACGATGGGGGGGAGGTAGGTGCTGCCTGGTGGGGGCGGGGAGCGCAAGGCAACTGCAGGGTGGTGGTGTGCAGGTGTGCAGGTGCACAGCACGGCGTCATATCTTGTGCGTCGAGGTGCACGTCTGGCACTGCCTGTTGTCCAGCCGCAAGGTGATCCGAGCTACACGTGCACCGGACTACATGGGCTGCACATGCACCGCACTACACATGCACCAGGCTACACATGCACCAGGCTACACATGCACTGGGCTACACATGCACCAGGCTACACATGCATATCGGGGTTAGGTTGAATAAGAGGCTTGCCTGGAGGAGGTGAGTCGCACGGTGGAGGCGGCGGGGAGGCGCATGGTGGCGGGGGCGGGGACGCGACGCGTGGCGGGGGCGGGTAGAGCACGTATGGAGGAGGAGGGGGCTGCTTATACCCTTGAGGGCTTGGCGGCGGTGATGAGGGTGTGGGGTAGGGTTTGGGGGATGGAGGCGGGGGCGAGGGCGTAGGGTAGGGTTTGGGCGGGGAGGGCGGGGTCGCCGTGGCCTTGGGGGGCGGTGGCGGGGGGCTGCATGTGAGGGCTGGCACGTGCGATGAGGCGTCCCAGATGGGAAAGGGAGGGGCGAGGCAGTCGCCCTTTGCAGAGAAGGCGTCGCCGCAGGTGAGGTTTAGGGTTGAGGCTAGGGTTTGGGCGGCAGTTGGGGAGACGAAGGCGTCGGCGAACTGCTGAGCGTAGTCGGGGCTGGTGAGGGAGGCCGTGGCCTCCATGTACCTGCGCGTGCATGGGCGAGGGCGGGGCGTTAGGGCTTAGGGCTTGGACGTGGGGCCGCAGCGTGTAGCTTGCCCCTTGACTCTTGGCAGCAAGCAACAACAATTCCAACAGATCAAAGCACGAAGGTGAGAAACCCTAACCTGGGCCCCTGACCGCACCCCAAACTGGACTCACTGCCCATAGATGGCGGAGCAGGAAAAGTAGCTCGCCACCGCCTGCCCTGTCACTGGCCCCCAGCTGAGGTAGAGGTTGTTGGACAGCTGAGCCAGCTTGCCGCATTGAGCCTGGGTGAAAACCGGCTGGTTGCCTGGTGCGAGAGGCATGCACGATTGAACCTGCCGGCATGGTGGTGCGCAAGAGTGGGCACAGCAATGTCAGGAAGAGTTAGGGTAGGTGTAGCTTCCTGCCGCACTCTGCCTGTGTGAAAGCGGACTGATTGCTTGGGCCATGTGGAATGATGCAAGATTGCACCAATTGGCGAGAGTGGGTGCACCAGGCAAGTGGAACCCAGCAGCTCAACAAAACCTTGATCGATGCGAACTGAAGCCCCGTTTGCAAGCTACACACAACACAGCATCAGCGGGCAGCCCCCAAGGCCTGCTGCATGCACGCTGCTCATCCCAAACCACCCACCTGCACCACCAGCATGCAGCTGTCGTTGCCCGCCGGGGAGGGTGGGGGCGGCTTGTAGGCAGGTGGCTTTAGGGCCGGGGGAGAGGGCTTGGGTGAGGGCGCAGGGCTTGGCCTGCATGGTGCACGCATGCATTGAAATGAGGGCACAGCAAGGGTGAGGACAGCAGTGTGAGTTGTGGAGCCTGTATTTGAGATCTTGGACTGCAGACGTCGGGGCCTTCGGTGGCACAGGCCAAACCCTAGCCACGTGCTCACATAGGCGAGGGCGAGGGCGCGGGTGGCAGCGTGCACCAGGGCGTGAGCGTGGTGGTGGTGGGCCCGCAGCCGGCGTAGGCGTCCAGGGCGTCCGGGCAGGTGGTGGCGTTCAGGCCAGCCATCACCTGCGTGTATAGCACACGTGCGTGTATAGCACATATGCGAGCGTGTGAGCGCCAGGCAAAAGGCCAGGAGGAAGTGTACCATGGTGCCAGCCTTCACGACACTGTATTGTCGCACAAAGTCGTTGCACTCAGTGTTGACACAGACACGTGGTTAGGGTCAGGTTGGGCTGTGGGTTAAGATGATTATCAGCAGGCTCACCTGGCGTGCCGTGGTCTGGTTGCCAAAGCGCTTGATGAAGAGCGCGCTGGCGTCCTGACCGTACAAAACACCGGCCGTCACGAGGGTGGTGCTGTCAGAGTAGATGCAGGACCACGCCGCCAGCATGGGCAAGCCCTACACACACAACAGGTGCGTGCGTGTTGCATTCAGTGTTAGGGCTCTGGGAGACTTGACAGCTGCAGCGTTTGCTCATGGTCTTTTGCTCGGGCAGAAGAGCTGGTAAACTTATGAAGCTCAGGGAGACCTGGTAGTTGACAGCTGGAGCGATTGCTCATGCTCTTCTGCTTGGACACCAGCAACCAGCCGGCAGGCACGTGCCAGCGTGTTGTGGGTGCCCTGAACCTTAACCCTAACCTGACCTGCATGTACTGCTCGGTGATGTCATCGGCCAGCTGCCAGCAGGACGAGTCGTCGAACGGCGGATCCTCGCCGTACTGCTGAAGCTGTACCAGGATGGGACAGGCGTTGTCACTCTCTGGGGGGGAGGGGGGCATGGGGCCAGGCGGCTGTGCAGGCGCAAACGGGGGGTAGGGGTGGGCACAGGGGTGGGGCACGATGTGTGTGTGTGTGTGTGGTTTGCAAACGGGGCTTCAGGCCACATCAACCAAGGCATGGTGTTGTAGGCGCTTTAATAAGGTGCAGTCCACTGTAGCTGCATCAATCAGGCCTACTGGCGTTCCCTTTTCATTGTTTCTTTTACCTGTGGCGGGGGCGGCGGCGAGAGCGTGCAGCTGGCCGGATACGCCTCCACCGAGGCATCCGTGCAGTCCGTGTCTGCCGTCAGCACGCTGGTGGGCCCAGCTGTCGGGGTGCATGGGATCCCAAACAAGTAGAAGAGCGTCTGGGAGAGCGACTGCACCATGGCCAGTTGGATCAAGGTGTCGGCGTCATCGGTGGAGGACAGCTCGAACGTCACCACCTGCGGCAAGGGTTGGCAGGACGCCAGTGGCAGGACTAGGGTTAGCGTTAGGGTTAGGGCCATGACGCACACAGCTCACAGAGGAGAGCTTGAATGTCACTAGGGTTGTGCACGAGTGGTTGTTAGGGCTTAGCGCACCATGGTGTCGTTCTGCCCGCCCTTGGCGTCCGGGCTTGATGACAGGCTGCACTCGACGTCGTTCGTAGGGACCACGGACAGCTGCGTGCACGCAGCGTGTGGTGCACACCACCAACATCCATGATGCGCCTTGTTCATGATAATATTATGCTGCTTCGTGTGACCCTGTGCTGTGGGACGTTGATATGGCCCCCATATGGGCCTCACTGCGGAGGTAACTACCCAAACAATTTGTCAAGCAAGCCCCATCAGCCAATGGCTGCTCAATCACCAGGTATATTGTCAAACAAGCCTATATTGTCAAACAAGCCCCATCAGCCGGCTGTTCACTCACCAGGTATATGGCGCTGACGTAGCCGGAAAACTGCATACACTCCTCCTCCGTGAAGGAGCGCCCTTCCGTGAAGAGTGACATGTCTCCGGGGCACGATTGGGTTGGAGTGGGCGGGGGTGAGGGCGGAGGCGGGGCTGGAGGCGGGGGTGAGGAGGCGGGCTTGGGGGCGGGTGAGGGCGGCGGTGGTGG
>QAXK01003144.1:0-21990 GCA_004335735.1 Chlorella sp. KRBP | reverse complement strand
GTTGTTGCCGACCAGGTCCCAGTTGCCTTCTTCGGTGTAGAACTTCAGCGCGAAGCCGCGGATGTCACGCTCGGCGTCGGCGGCGCCACGCTCGCCGGCCACCGTGGTAAAGCGGGCGAACATCTCGGTCTGCTTGCCGACCTTTTCGAACAGCTTGGCGCGGGTGTACTTGCTGATGTCGTGGGTGACGGTGAAGGTGCCGAACGCGCCCGAGCCCTTCGCGTGCATGCGGCGCTCGGGAATGATCTCGCGGTTGAGGTTGGCCAGCTTTTCCAGCAGCCAGACGTCTTCCATCAGCAGCGGGCCACGCGGGCCGGCGGTCTTGCTGTTCTGGTTGTCCACCACCGGTGCGCCGAAGGCCGTGGTCATCGGCGTGACCGGATCATCGCCGTGCTTCTGCTTGGGCGTGGTGCTCAGCTCGCGCTGCTGCTGGGCGCCCTGCTCCGGCGACGGGGCGGTGTGATACGGGCACTTGGCGTTGTTGTTGTCGGACTGGCTCATCGGCTGGCTCCTGGTGGCGGTGAAGACGTGGGAGAAACATCTTCACTCGACTTTAGCTATGGCCAGATGAAATGAATAATCGAATGATCCGTTCAGATTGATAGGTTCTGTCAATTGAAACGAAGAATCGGATTTGCACAGTCTTTCAACAGGCCTCCCGCAAGGCGAGCGGGAGGCCATGGGCGTGCGCTGCGGCTACAGCAGTGCCTTCAACCGGTACAGGGCTTCCAGCGCCTGCTTCGGCGTCAGTTCGTCCGGGTCGATCGCCGCCAGCGCGTCCTGCGCCTTGCTCGACGGTGCCGCGAACAGGCCGAACTGCTGCGGTGCATCCAACGCCTGCGGCGCCAACTCGGCGGCATGGCTTTCACCACCGCGCTGTTCCAGCTCGGCCAGGCGACGCCGTGCCTGTGCCACGGTGGCGCGCGGCAGGCCGGCCAGTGCCGCCACCTGCAGGCCGAAGCTGCGGTTCGCCGGGCCATCCTTTACCGCGTGCATGAACACCAGCGCCTCACCGTGCTCGACGGCATCCAGGTGCACGTTGGCGATGCCGCTGCGGCCACCCTCGTGCTGCTCGTCGGCCAGCGCGGTCAGCTCGAAGTAGTGGGTGGCGAACAGCGTGTAGCAGCGGTTCTGGTAGGCCAGGTGACGGGCCACCGCGTCGGCCAGCGCCAGGCCATCGTAGGTGGACGTGCCACGGCCGATCTCATCCATCAGCACCAGCGAATGGGCGGTGGCGTGATGCAGGATGTAGCTGGTTTCGGCCATCTCGACCATGAAGGTCGACTGCCCGCGGGCAAGGTCGTCACCGGCGCCGATGCGGGTCAGGATGCGGTCGATCGGGCCGATCAGCGCACGGCTGGCCGGCACGAAGCTGCCGATGTGGGCCAGCAGTACGATCAGCGCGTTCTGCCGCATGTAGGTCGATTTACCGCCCATGTTCGGGCCGGTGATGACCAGCATGCGACGGTCCGGATGCAGATCCAGATCATTGGGTTCGAACGGCTGCTCGCGCACCGCCTCGACCACCGGGTGGCGGCCACGCTCGATCTTCAGGCACGGCTCGGCCTGCAGCTCCGGGCGCGCCCAGTCCAGCGCCTGCGCGCGTTCGGCGAAGGCCGCCAGCACATCCAGTTCGCTCAGCGCGGCGGCGCATTGCTTCAGCGGTTCCAGTTGGCCGCCGAGGGTGTCCAGCAGCTGCTCGTACAGGTACCTCTCGCGCGACAGCGAGCGGTCACGCGCGGACAGCACCTTGTCTTCGAACGCCTTCAGTTCTTCGGTGATGTAGCGCTCGGCATTGGTCAGCGTCTGGCGGCGGGTGTAGTGCACCGGCGCGCGGTCGGACTGGCCCTTGCTGATCTCGATGTAGTAGCCGTGCACGCGGTTGTAGCCCACCTTCAGGGTGGGAATGCCGCTGCTTTCGCGCTCGCGCTGTTCCAGGTCGACCAGGAACTGGTCGGCGTGGGTGGACAGGCGGCGCAGTTCGTCCAGCTCTTCGTCGAAGCCATCGGCCAGCACGCCGCCGTCGCTCAGTTTCAGCGGCGGCATTTCGGCGATGGCGCTGGCCAGCAGCTGCGCGCACTCGTCGTGTTCGCCCAGCGCCGCATGCAGCGTCTGCAGGCGCGGCGAATCCAGTGGTGCCAGCACCTCGCGCACCGCCGGCAGCAGGCCCAGGCCGTCGCGCAGGGTGGAGAAATCGCGCGGCCGCGCCGAACGCAGCGCGACACGGGTGAGGATGCGTTCCAGGTCACCGAGGCGGCGGAACTGCTCGCGGATGTCCGCATCGCTGCCGCGATCGATCAGGGTTTCCACCGCATGGTGGCGCTGTACCAGCACCTCGCGCAGGCGCAGCGGGCGGTGCAGCCAGCGCCGCAGCAGGCGCCCGCCCATCGGCGTCACCGTGCTGTCGAGCACACCCAGCAGCGTATTGCGGGTGTCGCCATCAACACGCGTATCCAGTTCCAGATGGCGGCGGGTAGCGGCGTTCATCGCGATCGCCTCGCCGGCGGTTTCCATCGCGATCGAGGTCAGGTGCGGCAGGCGCTGCTTCTGGGTTTCCTCGACATAGCCAAGCAGGGCACCGGCCGCAGCGGTGGCGCGCGGCTTGTCGTCGATGCCGAAGCCGCTCAGGTCATGCAGCTTGAAGAAATTCAGCAGCTGGCGGCGGCCGCTGTCGGCATCGAACAGCCACGGCGCGCGGCGACGCACGCCGGTGCGCTGGCGCAGGAACTCCGGCCAGTTCTCCTCGTCGGGCACCAGCAGCTCGGCCGGCTCCAGCCGCGCCAGTTCGGCTTCCAGCGCGTCGTCGGTTTCCACCTCGTTGACCAGGAAGCGGCCGCCGGCCAGGTCGGCCCAGGCCAGGCCGTAGCCCTGCTTGCTGCGCGACAGGGCCATCAGCAGGGTGTCGCGGCGTTCATCCAGCAGCGCCTCGTCGGTGACCGTGCCGGGGGTGACGATGCGCACCACCTTGCGCTCGACCAGGCCCTTGGCCAGCGCCGGGTCACCGATCTGCTCGCAGATCGCCACCGACTCGCCCAGCGCCACCAGCCGTGCCAGGTAGCCTTCATAGGCATGTACAGGCACGCCGGCCATCGGGATCGGTGCGCCGCCGGAGCTGCCGCGCTGGGTCAGGGTGATGTCGAGCAGGCGCGCCGCCTTGCGGGCGTCGTCATAGAACAGTTCGTAGAAGTCACCCATGCGGAAGAACAGCAGCAGGTCCGGGTAATCGGACTTGGCCGCGAAGAACTGCTTCATGAGTGGCGTATGCTCTGACGAGACCGTTGGTTTTTTGGATTGTTCTTTTTTATCAGTCATTTAGAGCGTATTCGCACGAGACGGAAGTGGTGGTGAGTAGGTGCTAGTGGAAGGGTTTGGAGGCTATTGTAGTAGCCAAAGGTAGCCAAATCCCTGCAGAGGCCGATTCATGCCAGAATTTGGCTACCCGGCACCGGGCAGCGTGCCGCGACATTCATCCAAAGGACAGTGGTCGCCATGGCATTCCGACTGAAGCTCACCCCTGAACAGCTGAGACAGCTTCGCAGCACCCTGCGCCCGAAGCTAGACAAGAGCGGTGCGGTCGTCACCAACGCCAAGGGGTATGCGGTGCTCGAACCCAACCCCGACGGCAAGCAATGGCGGTTCCTCGATGGATCCTCAGGCGCGCCCATTGGGTTTGGGGTGTTCGTGGGCAAGCTCAAATCCACTTATGAAGTTCAGCGCAAGATCGGTGGCAAGGTCATGCGAATCAGCGTGGGGGACACCAGCGAACTGGCCCTCAAGGACGCCCACGACCTTGCCGGGGTGAAGGTGGCCGGGGCCAAGAAGGAGGGGCAGCACCCCAAGGCACTGGCGGAGAAGGAACTGTCGATCCAAGCCACCAAGGCGCTGACCGTTAACCAAGCGATCCAGCTCTACCACGACATGCTGGCCCGTCGGACCCGTCCGGCGACCGCGGGCACCCTCAAGACGTTGACCAATTCCATGGCCCGCTTGGAGCGGCCGGAGGTGGGCATCGGCCACACCCCGATCATGGAACTGGACGAAGACAAGGTCAGCAAAGCCTTCGAGGCCACCCGCCTGTCGGCCGCCTTGCATTCCAACCGGTTGTCCCAGCCCATCAAGGACGCCATGGCGCGGGTGGGGCGGGTGGAGCTGACCGACGAAGAGCTGGCCAAGTTGGGCGTTGACAGCGAGGCCATGCGCACCCGCATTCGGGCGGCGGGGGTGTCGGCAGCCGAACAGACGTTCTCCACTGCGTTTCGAGCGATCAACTACGCGGTGGACAAAGAGGCCCGCGCTGCCAAGAAGGCCGAGCGCAAGGCGGTGCTGTTCGGAAATGACTTTGGCGTGCTGTGGGAGGAGGGGCGGATGCGCGACGCCGCGGGCCTTCACGTCTACTACGAGAAAGCACGCGTCCGAAACCCGTTGGGAAGCGAAGACAACACGCTGGGTCGGGCCATCGACTACCTGTGGAGCCGGCGCGAAGCCCAGCGGGGGCAGAACGAAAGCGGCGTTTACTACCTACTCACCACCTTGTTCCTGGGCGCGCGGCGCAACGAGACGGCGAAGCTGGCGTGGTTCGACCGGCTCACCCCGGTCGAGCGGGAAACCCAGTCTTGGGTGTGGCTGGATGAGATGGACCCCAAGGCCCGGCGAGAGGGGCGCGTGTCGGTGAACCCGCTCACCAAGAAGCCTGGCCCGCAGGTTTATTTTGCAAAAACGAAGAACAAACGCGACCACAGCATGCCGTTGGGCCCGTTCTCGCTCCAGCTCATCAAGCGTCGGTTTGATCAACGCCTGCCGGTGGAAGAACCTCGGGGGCGGTGGGTGTATCCGGCGCGCAGCTCGCGGGCGGCAGAAGGCCACTACAAAGACAGCAAGGCCATCATGAAAGGCTTGGGGGAAAAGCTGTCGGTGGAATTTGGGCCCACCCCGCACGACCTGCGGCGGACCTTGGGGCGCTATGCAACGCGCGTTGGGATCTCCAACCGCATCACCAGCCGGCTGTTCAATCACCTTCCGCAGAAGAAGGACGGCGAGGACGAGGGGTCCAAGTCCTCGGTGCGTTACCAGGAGCCGGAATGGTTTGAACTCCAGGATGCGCTGCAGCGGGTGGAGCAGTTGATGGCGTCGAGTTCGCCCGCGTTCTACAACATGCTCAAACCGGTGGACTGGCCGCTGCTCCCACCGCGCAACGACACGGCTACTCCACACGAATAGCCATCGATAGAATGGGGCCATGGATGGCTCTTTCCCCTTACAACGTGATCCCGATCTCGCCTCGCCGGTCACCGACGCCAACAAATGGCGCCAGGAGATTGCCGAGGCCAAGCAAGGGTTGCGAGCCAAGATCAGCACCAAAGCGGCTGCGCACTACGTCGGCGTGCACCACACAACCTTGAGGGAGTGGGTGCGCGAAGGCCAAGGGCCCCAACCCATGCAGAACCCGGCAAAGGCCGGCACGATGGCTCGAAACCAGCACCTGGGTTTCAGCTTGGACGCGCTGGACGCGTTCTTGGCCAGCCGCAGCGGTGAACCCATTACGCGCGGCAAACGCACCGACGCGGACGACGTGGTCCGCAAAGCCGAACGCATCGAAGCCTTGATCGCGCTGAAAGAGGCCGAGGACCGATTGGCCAAGGCCCGGGCCCGGGCCCGGCGGTTGGGCGTGGTGGCTTATGCCTCGCTGGCCGACGTGCTGGAGATCCAGCCTTGGGTCACCTTGGGTGGGCGCATCGCAGGCCACGCATGGGCGGTGGACGACACCACGTTCAACGCTGCCGATGAGGATCAATGGGAGGGGACCTTGGAAGAGGCCTTGGCTCAGCCGTGGATCAGCACGGATGCACGTCTGGCTTACCAGGATGCGTTTGTGGCCGTGCTCACCGGCACCGAGCAGGCCATCCAGGCCGCACGGTCGCGGCAGCTTGCCAGTGATCTGGACGAGCGGTGGGACAGCGCGAACCACGAGCCAAAGCCCGTGCGGCCGTTCGAAAAAACAAGGGGGCGGCTTTGAGCCCGCGCGATCCGGACATTCTGGGCGGGCGTCCTGGCCGGCCACCGAAGGATCCCAAGTCCTTGGCGTTGACAGCGGCTGAAGATAAAGAGTTGTCCAAGGCAAAGTCGGGCAAGCTGGAATGGGTCGGCCCTGGCGTGGCTGCCTACATGCTGGGCATCTCGAAGGACGCGCTGAAGAAGCGCCGGCAACGAAACGAAGGGCTGATCCCGGAATACAGGCCCGTCAAAAGCAACCGCCAAGGGGCGCAATACCGGTGGTCATCGGTGGAGCGTTGCGGCGGTGCCGAACGCATGACCCGGTCCACGTTGCCGCTGGTTCAAGCCGTGGAGCCTTACGCCGGTGCCGAATGCATTCCGCCCAACGTCTTGGCGCAACGCCTCGACGACGTCGTGGCCTTGCTGAAGAAGCTCGGCGTTGAAGGCCTGAAAAAGGACCTTGCCTGGGCTTACAACGACGCCGATCGCCTGGTGGGGTTTGCTTCGCTTCATCCACAACTGCCCGCGCGTGCGCTCACGCTGCTTGAAGCGCTGGACGCCCCGTGGGTGAGCAGCGAAGCGCGTCAGCCCTTCCACGACTGGGCCATGGGCGTGCTCCACTCCGCCGCCGAGAGCGCCGCGAAAGCCGCCGACTAAACCCCATTCCCGACTTTTTGTCGGGAAACGCATGAGTAAGGCGCACCAACGCTTCTAGGCCGTTGTCGGGACAGTTGTCCCGATAAAGCGGCGTTTTCGCATGGGTGGCCTACAGGGCCAGAACTGCAATCTCGTGTCCGTTCCGATTGGGAACGACATGCGGGATCGACATGCAGTCCAACGTTCTTCAATTCAAACTGGCCACCCGACCCAAGCGCCTGTCGGTGTCTAAGCCCACCCGGCTCACCTCCGTTTGCTACAAGGCAAGCGACAAAGCCCACACGAGCGTGGATTGGTATACCCCGCCTGCCATTGTCAAGGCGCTGGGGGGCAAGCGCGGCTTTGACCTCGATCCTTGCACGCCCGAAGATCCGTCGCGGCTGCCGGCGCCCACGGCCCGCCGAATGATCCCGCCGAGTCAGGATGGCCTGCTCACGCCGTGGCCCTCGCAAGCGTTCGTGTGGATGAACCCGCCCTACGGAAAAGGGATGGAGAAGTGGCTGAGCAAGCTGGCAAACCACCCCGGCGGCGGTATCGCCCTGGTGCCGGTCAGCATGGAGACGGGATGGATGCACGACTGCGTGCTTTCCCACCCTAACGCCACGGCGATTCTGTTGACCCGTGGGAGGCTGAAGTTTGTGCGTCCCGACGGAACCACCGGCACGGCAGCGCCGTCGGGATCATTGGTGGTGGCTTACGGCAAGCGCGCAGCAGGGCACCTTCAGCAAGCGCAAGCAAGCGGTGTGCTGCTCGGGAAGTTCTTTGCCATCCAGCGGGTAGCACAGGTGGCCAATTCCAATCAGGGGAGTGCCAACGATGAGTAATCAGACCGACGCCGCTTTGCGCATCTTTGATGGAGAGATCTCATGATGCATAAGGAAATGTCTTTGAAGATGGCCAGTAAACTGCTCAAGGCGATCCGCGAAATCCCCACGCGGCCGAACCGTCCCTGGAACGCCCGTGAGGCCATGGAATTGTTTGTCCAGCATGCCTTGGTGGGTTTAATTCTTGCGGGTAAGAAGTCGGCGCTCAATGAGCTGGATGCTTCCTTCTACGGCCCCGAACTTGGTTTTCGGACGTTGAAGGAGCACAGCCCTCCCGTGGAGCCCTTGGCTCATGCCCTCAGGGCCTACATGGAACTGGTGATCGAGTGCCGACCATTCGAAGACGTGTTGGTATGGGTGCATGCCGAGTTCTTGGCCACCAAGCGCGGAGAAGGACTTGGTCAGTTCTTTACGCCGCCAGACATGGTGGAATTGCAAGTCGCTCTTTCTCGGCATGTCAAACCTCATTCGGCAAGTCCTCGCCGCATCAGGATCCACGAGCCGGCATGCGGTGCCGGTGGGTTGCTGTTGGGTCAGATTCGTTCGCTAATGAAAGAACTTGCCACCGACACGATCGAGGTGAGTGCCATTGATTTGGATCCGTTCTGCGTGGCGATGACCGCTTTGCAGCTGCAGGCAGCCCAGGTGCTGCACTACTCCCCGCTCAAGCATGTCGATCTCTGGGTGGGAAATGCCCTGGCTGGCCCACGGAAGCTGGGTTACGCCACCAACCGGTGGAATGGAACGATGGAGGAGTTGTTGCGCCGGAAGAGGATGATGGCTGTTTAGTCAGGCGTGGTCTCTGTTCTCGCCGTAACAAGCACCCGTTACACCCGTCACAGGTGCTTGTTACGGCAGTTTGTCCAATGGATTCAATGGCTTTGCAGCGGCGAAGGCGCGTGTAACGGGTGTAACGGGTGGGTAGGTATTACTTGCAGCTGCATCAGAGATTTTGGCGTCAGAGCCAATCACTTTTTTCAAATCAATGGATCTACTTGTTACACCTGTTACACCCGTGACAAACCTTGTCTGGTCAGGGTTTCAGCCGTAACGAGGGGTGTAACAAGCACCTGTTACACCTTGGCTGAAAAGTGTGAATTGCCTCTCGTTTATGCAAAAAATGCTGTTGAGGCAACAGATACTGGTTTTAGTCAAGAAGTCGATCTGGACAAGTTCGTGGGCTCTGTTTGGATGGGGTTGTGGCCACAACGGGACCACATCACCCAGGAAACGAGCAATGACGAACTCCCCCACATCGAAGAAGGCGACGCAACCGCGAGACGAAATGTTGAAGGCGCGGGTGAGTCGAGCGTTCAAGCGGCGGCTTCAAGCGGCGGCTGATGCCCAGGGCAAGACTTCATCGGAAGCCATGCGTCAAGCGCTGGTGGAATGGATGAGTCGCGTCCAGCAGGCCGCCTAATCAATAAAAAACCCCGGCGCCAACCGGGGTTCAAAAAAACGGACAACACACACATGAACGATACAACACCAACTTCGGGTGTCAATGGGCGCCCCAGCAATGTCCTTTCCTTCCGTGGGAATGCGGCCCCCAAGGCGGCTTTTGGAGCACCAGCGCCTAAGGCAACCTTGAGTGATCAAGCATTCGAGGCCGATTTTGCCGATCACCTGAAAGCGACGGAGGAGTATGCGATCGGCGGCAAGTTGCCGGATGGTGACGACGATTGCAGCTTCTTCCGCTGGCTTCCTGAGCAAGGCTATTGGGACCGTTGCTCGGAGAAGGACATGGCGGCCAAGGCGCTTTCCTGGCTCCGATTGGAGCGCAAGGACAAGGCGAACGCAGGTCATGCAACCAGCTGCATCAACACGGCGGTGCTTGAGCTGATGGGGGATCGAAAATGCTGGTTGCCCAAGAAGTCCGATCGCAGGGCCATCGTTCCCCTCAAGGGGGGCTACCTTGAGATCGTCAAGCCTGACGAGCCGCGTTGCGCTCGCGCAGCGGCGGATGGGGAAGAGGTCTTTGATCAGGACGTTTTCTCTGCGACCTATGGACAGGGTTTGGGCCCGCGGCAAGCACTCCTGTTTCAGAACGACGAGACGCCGTCCAAGGCGCGCATTCGGGTGCTGGCGACCGCCAAGGAGCATGGAATCACTTACCAGGTCCCTGCCAAGCTGCGGCTGGAACAGGTTGACGGCGATGGCTATTACACTCCCAAGCCGCTGGATCCCAATTCGAAGTTCGGTCAATACCTGGATCTCTTTCAGCCCGACCTGGAGGTGCGTGCACTCCTTCAGGAGGCGGTGGCCAGCTCGTTGATGTCGATCTGCTTTGAGAAGGCCTTCTTCCTGGTTGGGTCGGGCAGCAATGGCAAATCCACGTTCCTCCACATCCTGCGCGCCCTTCACCCCCGCAACGTGTCGCTGCGTCTGGAGAAGCTGGACGGGACTTTTGCCATGGCCCCGTTGGTGGGCAAGAGCGCCTACATCGTCACGGAGACGCCAAAGGTCCTTGCCGCATCCATCCAGGAAGTCCTGAAAGCGCTCATTTCCCGTGACCCCATCCAAGTCGAGGCCAAGCGCAAGGACGCATACACCACGCTCCCGATCGGCACCCTGTTCGCCAGCGTCAACGCCTGGTTCACGGTTTCCGGGCATGAGCACGGGTTCTGGCGAAAGGTCCTGGCCATCCCCTTCAATGTTCGCATGGGTGAGAAGACCCATGAGGGAGCGAAGGGTGGAAATGGAAAGAAGCGTGAGCCTGACTTCCACCTTCAGATCACCGAAAGCGAGGAGGAAATGGCCCAGGTGCTGGACTGGGTGCTGGAAGGGGCGCTGCGCCTCATGGAGCGTGGCGGGTTTTCCGAAAAGCTGCCCGACGCCGTGCTGGCGCTGGCCGAGCAAAACCGAATGGAATCGGACACGACCATGGCCTACATGGCGGACCGAGACGCCTCCTACGACAGCGGTGTTTGCACCGACAAGACGGCCATTTACGCCGACTACCGCCAATACGTGTTGGAAGAGTTGGGCAAGAAGCCTGTCAACGCGGAGGACTTCTGGAAGCGCGTTCGCGAGAAATTTCCCGAGGCCGGCATCTACCAAATCTCCCATGGGGGCAAGAAGCCTCGCGTGGCCGAGATTCGAATTGGGGGGATCAAACCACTGCGGGACATGGCAGATTTGGAAACGCCTGTGTGAAGCTGTTCGCCCGAGACATCCTATTAAATGCACTCGGAAGCAGGGGTTGCTGTGGGTGCGCCACGACGACTTTCCCCTGACCACCAATGCCGGCTGGCCTGGGCCGCCAACCGGGGTGATCGGGGCGCGGTCAGGAGCGCGCGCGATGCTTTTCGGCCACAACCGGTTGCCGTCCAGTAAGCACCTTGCCAGGGGATGCGCTTGTGACTAAAGCGACGGCGGTCGAGGTGGCGGGTTCTTCTGAAAACTCTCCTTTCGCCGCCCCCCTTGCGTGTTTCCCGCGAAGCGGTAGAACAAAGGTTCTGATCACATAAACGGGAGGGGCCATGAACGTCAAGGCAGCGAACAGTAGGAGGTTCGGAGGTTTGTTGAGGACTGCTGGTATCAGCGTTGAAGAACTACGCGCCATTGTGGCGGCAGCTGAACTGTCTGATTTTGAAGAAATTCAAGAATTGTTTGGGAGCGCTGTTTGCAGGGACGAATTCGAGAAAGTAACGGTGTTCTTGGATGCAGGTGTGAAGCCCGGCAGTTCCGTCATGATCGAAGCCGCTAGGTCCGGACCGGCAGATACGCTCGAACGCCTCTTGTCGGCGGGTGGGGATCCAAATGCACGTGAGTGGCACCTTTCGCCGCTTTCCGAGTCCGTTAGATGGGGGGACGCGAAGAAGGTGTCTCTGCTCCTGGACGCTGGTGCAACCCCCACCGCTGCAGCGATGACCCAGGCGGCAACTCACCGAGATCCAAACATTCTCGTTCAGCTGTTGGCGGCAGGTGGGGATCCCAATGGAGGCGAGTTGAGCACTAGACCTCTCCATGTTGCAGCATTTCGCAACTTTACGGAGTCAGTGAGTATTCTTCTCGAAGCCGGTGCTGATCCGAACAAGGAAAGCAACGGAACATTCCCCCTCCACTGGGCTTGTCTGGCGGGTGGGACGGAAACAGTAGCGCTGTTGCTGGAATCCGGCGCTGATCCCCATGCGAAATGTGTCGCTGACCATTCCCCTCGCAATGGGGATTCACAATTATACGAGACTGGGCATGCCCCCATCGATCTCATCCGCTCCTATGTAACGGATGAGTTGGACGTCTTGCTGAAAGCCGGTGTCGATCCAAATCATAAGTCGGAAGTGTCGGGTCTCAGTCTCCTGCATCGCGCTGCCATGGGCGGCAGTGGCGACTTCATTGCAAAGTTGTTGGAGGCAGGTGCCGATCCAAACCATCCCAGCCGCCACGGTGATATGCCATTGCACGGTGCCGCGGAGAAGGGCAGGACGGATGTGTTGTCAACGTTGATGGCAGCTGGAGCTGATCCAAATGGGCGGGGCAACAATGGAAACTCGCCTCTGCAATACGCCGCGCGGGCGGGGTATTCTGATGTGGTTGAAGCGTTGCTGGCCGCGGGCGCTGATCCCAATCATGCCAATGAGGAAGGGCAAACCCCGCTGCATTCGGTGTGTTCATACAGGGTAAGGAATTCATACGGGGTAAGGAATATCGACACGTCGAAATTGGGTGAAACGGCAAGGTTGCTTTTGGAGGCGGGGTCGGATCCCAACGCGCGCGACATCTGGGGCAGAACTCCTCTGTTTAACGTAGCCTCAGCTGCTGATGAGCATGGGAGGTTCATCAAGTCGAGTATTGAATTGGTGGAAAACCTCGTTGAAAAGGGCGCTGACATCTTGGCCAAGAATAACGACGGGAAGACCGCCTCGTTCTATGCTTTCCATCTAGAAGTCCAGGCACACCTGGTAACCGCCGAGGCCCAAGCTCGCCAACAACGGCTCGAAGTCAAGGTTCAAGAGGTTGGCGAATTGGCATCACCGAAGCGGCAATCGAGCGATGGCCCGTGCTTGATTGTGGGGGGTGACTTGTTCAACCCGCGGGAGGTGGCCAAAGCACCAGCCCCCACGGCCGTCCAAGAAGCTCCCCTCCAGCGGATGCGTTTGTGACCGGAGATTGCCAAAACCCGACCACGTCGCAGGCTGAAGCCATGGACCATCCCGATGCCCTCCACGAATCCGCCCTCGATCGGCAGGACGCCCTGGCGGCCTCCCCCCGTTTCACCGTGCACCGAACCCACGAGGGCATGCGCGTGCAGCTCCAGGAGGGCGACACAGACCCCGGCACCGGTTTGACCATCGACCGGGCCTTGGCGTTGCTGGAGAACCTATTGGAGCAGGGACGCGCCGTCACCATTCACGATTGAAGTTTCCAGCCTAACCCCCTTGGCGTTGCCGACAGGCGCCTTTCCTTGCCTTCCAGGAGAGCCTGCCCGTGTCCGATGCCACCCCCAACGAAAGCTTCCTTCAGCGCCACTCCCGCGACGTCGTCGAACGCCTGATCCGGCAAATGGAGGAGGGCACCGGTCCCTTCCTCAAACCCTGGGACGCCCGCGTGGACCTCGGGTTGCCGATGAACCCCACGACGGGCAAGAGCTACCGGGGCGGAAACCTTCTCCACCTGTGGGCCCTGCAGAGCGCCTGGGACACCCAGGACAACCGGTGGATGACTTACAAGCAAGCCGCGGCCGTGGGCGCTCAGGTGCGCAAAGGTGAGAAGGCCAGCGTGATTGAGTATTGGGATTGGTCGCCGGTGGAGGAGGCCAAGAAGAGCGGGGACCCCGAGCTCATCGCCAAGGCCCACCCCAAGGTCTTCTTCCCCCGGGTGTTCAACGCGATGCAAATCGATGGGTTGCCGGCACTGGTCTTGCCAGCCCCGCGGCCAGAGCCCGATATCCATCAGGCCTGCGAAGCGGTGCTCAATGACAGCGGAGCCGAGATCCACCACGACGGGGGCAACCAGGCGTTCTACCGGCCGATGACGGACAGCATCCACTTGCCCCAGCGCAACAGCTTCCACTCGGCCAGCGGCTACTACGCCACCGCGTTGCACGAACTGGGCCACTGGACGGGCTTTCCCACCCGCCTCAACCGCGATCAGAAGGGGGCTTTTGGGAGCATCGACTATGCCAAAGAGGAACTGGTCGCCGAGATCTCCAGCATGCTGATGGGCGAACGCCTGGGCATTGGCCACGACCCTACCCAGCACGCGGCTTATGTGAAGTCGTGGATCCAAATCCTCCGGGACGATCCCCGGGAGCTCTTCCGAGCCGCGGCGGCGGCCGAGCGGGTGGTGGAATTCCTGAAGGTGCCCGAGTTGGTTCGGGAGCCGCTCCCGAAGGTTGAGCGGGAGCGGCAGCTTGTGGCAGCCAACCAGCAGGAGCTTGAAAAACCTAACGGCACGAAGGTCCGCACGAAAGCGCGTGAGAAGGCCAGGCAGCGGAATCACGTGATGGTGGCCTGATGTCCCCTTGCGCGATGGCGATTCTCCTTTATCAATAGGTGGGATCGCATACGGAAGGAGGTTGAATGAACATCGAACAGCGGAGGAACGAAGTCGTTCGGATGGCCGAAGAGGGAAGATCAGCTCGGGAAATAGCGGCGCGCTTTAATAGGTCGGTGGTGACCATTCACGCTGACCTTAGGGCAATGGGATTTCCGAGAAAGGGGCGCAGAGCGCTCGGGCTGAAAGTCCGCTATCGCTCATCGGCGTATGAGTTGGCCCACAGAAGGGCGATCGTTCCAGCGTTGGTGGCTCAAGGGCTCAGTGCGCGTGCGATTGCAGAAATTTTTGATGTCAGTCCTGACTCGATCGAGGTCGACAAGAAAGCGACCGGATCGTTGAAGAAAAGCTTCAGGGCGCCGGTCGAAGTAAGTTTGGCTGCTCTTGATGCATGGCTTGCTCAGGGAAAAAGCATGAAGGAAATGGCATGCATTCTTGGAGTGACGTCGGGACGGCTGATTTATGCGGCAAAGAAGTTGGGCTGGGTGCGTCCGGGACCTTCTCGTCCCATCCCAGAGAACCTGCGTGGGCTCCTGCCCAGCAGCTGCGGCCCGGAGCGCTTGCAAGGCTTGATCGATGAAGGGCATTCACTTGGCGAGATTGCAAGGCACCTTGGGGTGACCAGGCAGGGGCTCTCCGACTACTGCCGGCGAAAAAAGTTGAAGATCAAGCCAGTTTTCAATGGGCGACGCTTACGAACAAGAGCGACCCCTTGCGCATTTCCAGAATCGATATATGCATAGGTGAACCTACTCACGAAACGGGGGTGCACCTTGAAAACCATTGTTCTGGCCCTTGCGCTGGCGTTGTCTGCTCCGGCTGCCTTTGCTGCTGATTCCACATCCGCTCGCCGTTACGGTTCGTCCGAAGCCCTGTCCGTCCAGGACGCCCGTTTGGGCGAAGTCCTGATGGTCCGCACGGTCCAACTGAAGTCCGACCAGCGGCTCAACGCCGGTTCGGCCATCGGTGCCGCTGTGGGCTACGGCGCGGCTCGCAAGGTAAGCGGTGACTACCGCAATGCGGCCCGGGTGGCCGGTGGCGTCATCGGTGGGGTCGCCGGAACCGCGGTTCAAAAGGGCCTCAGCGGCCGGCGTGCGGTGGAGATCTACGTGCGCGACTTGTCTGATCGCCGCCAGCGCGTCCTCGCGGTGGTCCAAGACGCCGACGTGGACGTGCGCGAAGGTGATCGGGTGTTCCTGGTGGGGAAGGGTAAGAGGACCCGGGTTGTGCCGATTGCGCGGATGGATGTTTCGCCGTGGGGAGGTGGTGAGAACGCAAGTGCGTGCGGGGTGGGCGCTTGTGGCGTGAGTTTAGGGGACATGCGCTGATGGACATCGCGAACCCCATCCTTGCTGTTCTGTTCCTTGGCGCGTTTGCCTACGTAACCGCGTTTGCGCCGATCTGGGCCGGGCACCGTTTCCGACTGGTGTGGGACGGACTGCGCCGACGACGCAAGGGAATCTCCACGGTCGTCGTTCTCAATGCTTTGGCTGGGCTGCTCAGCGTGTTGTTCCTGCTCGGAATCTGGTTGGTCTTGTTCTCAGGGGCGCAAACGGAAATCTCAGCTTCCAAAGTGGTTGTTCTACTCGCAGTTGTCCTCGTGGACGCTCTGCTCTTCCAAAAAGGGTGGAGCCGGGCAGCACTGAGAAGCCAGGGTTGAGCCGAGACCTTACCCACCGCCGCTCCGAGGTCGCCCGGATGTTTCGAGAGGGACACCGCCGGGCGGCCATCGCCCAAGCCCTGGGCGTTCCATCGCCCGTGGTGAGCGCCGATCTGGCCCACCTGGGGTTGCGTCAGAAGCCCCGGCGCCCACTGGCTGACCAACACGCCCTGGTGGTGCGCCTCCTGGAGCAGGGGAACAACGGCCCTGCAATTTCCAAGCGCCTCGGCGTGACCCGGCAGGCGGTCCACGCTTACCTGCAGGCCCACGGCCTGCTCCCAACCCAGAGGAGGATCCCATGACCGTTTTTCTGGTGGTCGTGCTGTTCGAGCTCGCCATGTTTGCGATCACCTTCGGAATAGCGTGGCTGTGCGCCTCCAAAGCGCGCAGCGCACGCAGTGGCTGGGAGGCGTTCCAAGCCGGCCGACAGGACGCCCCATCCGTGGCTGCATTGCTGTGGCGGTTGGCCCTGTTCTACGCGTGCTTGGCATTGCTGGCCTACCAACTTCAGCACGTGGTGACCGGGGTCTGGTTGGATCCTTCCAACCCATACCTATCATCCTCGCTGGCGCTTGTCGTCTATTCGATGACGTGTGGGCTGCTTCAGGGCAGCGGGCTGGCCCGGAGGCGAGCATGAGGACCAGTCACGGGCGGTTCCGCCCAGACGCCGTCGACGCCCGCCCTCGCCACGATGGGCTTTTTCAGGGCGAAGGCACGGGCGAGGAAGCTCATCAAGAGCGTGATTCGTTGCTTCAAGCGCTTTACACCGAATCGCTCCATGCCCGCGGGGACGTGGACGCGGTTGATCGCTTGCTCGATGCCCACCGGGAGGCGTTTGGGGAGCCCGAGCAAGTCGCCTATGCGCGTGAGCAAGACGAACGCCATGATCGGGCATTGCCCTTGCCCAACATCGGTCGGCCGTTGAGGCCGTCCCTGGAGCGCTACCTGGACGAACATCGGTCATGGAACCCACCAACCGCCAAAGAGGTCGCCATCGCACGTTCCAGGGGCCCCGCCATGGTGCGCGAAGGGAAGGTGTGGCGTGCTGCAGACGACGTTGCCGAGGTTGCCGTGGAGGCGCCCAAGGACGCCCCACGGCAGCGGATGCGATGACCGCCCTATGGGGCTTGAAGCGGTGTCTTGCCCAAGCCTTTGGCGGTGCGCTTGTTATGCAGGAAACACGCGAAGAAAACTGTGTGTGTTCTTTCCAATGGCAGGATTCGGTAGGACCTTCTCTCCACCCAAAATCTTGCGGGCGATCTTCAGCGACGCGTCGTTGCCTTCGTCAACCACCGCCTCAATGACGTATCCACTCTTAAGCTTGCCCTGCATGCCGTTGGTGAATTCCATCAATGACTTCAACGCCACGGCGATGCCAAAGCCTTGCCCTCTGTAGCTTTCAAGAACCGCCCAGTCCATTTGAAACACCGGCGTGTTTGCTTCGACGCGATCGAGCAGCATGACGCAGCGGGCGATAACTTCGTTCTCGACGGTGGGGCTGATCATGACGTAAGTCAGCCTCATCATTCCAGCAGGTTGATCAGCGTGCGCAAAGATGTCTTCGTGAACCCGCCCGCGCTGGAAATCGATGTCCCCGTTCTTGGTGGCGATGGCCACCTGCCGAAGGCCTTCTTCCGCCAGCTCCGCCCCGGTCATAGGCTTGCTTGCCTGCTTTTTGAACTTGCCGAACATTCCTGTGTCCCCTGTTTGCGGTCCTTGATCACTCAATGTATCGGATCGTTTGCATCCAGGCACGTGTTTGACCACTGATTGCTCTCCTTGATTGCAATCCCCAACCGGACAGTGGCCTCTTCGACGGGGATCCTGGCTCCGCTGACGCAGCCGCAAGGGCAGGCCTCCTCCACGGTGTTCCGGCCCTTTGCTGCGCGCCTGGCAGTGCTCGCTCCCGGGTGCGGATTCGTCCAACGCTTCGCCCATCGGTTCCCACGAGGCGCATCCCGCGCCGGTGGAGAAAGCAGATGAAGCGAGCCAACGACATTCGGGCCCAATACCAGCTGGCCATGGACGAAGAGGGCATCCTCCTGGCCGCTTCGCATATTCTGGAGCGCCGCCTGCAACGCCAAGGGGCCATCACCGACCCCACCAGTGCCAGCAACTACCTCACTGCCCGCTGCGCGCACCTGGATCACGAAGTGTTTGGCACGGTGTTCCTGGACACCCGCCACCGCATCCTTGCCACCGAGCACCTCTTTCAAGGCACCATCGACGGGTGCGAAGTCCATCCCCGCATCGTCGCCAAGAAGGCGTTGGACCACAACGCCGCCGCGGTCATCTTCTTTCACAACCACCCC
Organism: Chlorella sp. KRBP; assembly: GCA_004335735.1. Lineage (NCBI taxonomy): Eukaryota > Viridiplantae > Chlorophyta > Trebouxiophyceae > Chlorellales > Chlorellaceae > Chlorella > Chlorella sp. KRBP. The sequence goes on along the minus strand of QAXK01003144.1, from coordinate 4,048 downwards.
AGCGGAAACCCCGAGCCCAGCGCGGCCGACCGCGCCATCACCGACCGCCTCAAGCAGGCCCTTGCCCTTCTCGACATCCGAGTGCTGGATCACCTGGTGATCGCGGGCGCCTCGCACGTGTCGATGGCTTCACGGGGGTGGGTGTGACCACACCTTTGGGAGAAAAGGCCTGTGCCGGAAGCCGCCGCCGGTCGCTGCGCGCCGGCATCTGAAGAAGCATCCGCATGGATGGAAAGCACAAACGCCTTCGGCGCGAAAAACGATGAGGTGGAAAACTGCGGCCTTCGCTTCGCACTTTTTGTATCTAGTCAAATTATTGTCCACTCGTGGTGTGGACAAAATGCCGTGGAGATCTACCTTGAATCTATAGGTAGGCAATACCGCCGACCAAGCCAAGAGGTGTCACATGAGCGCAGCCGTCACAACCAACGAAGCCGCGATGACCGAGTTGGGGTTGAACCCCGGTTTGATTGAAGATTATGCAGCGGTCTCCTTGGAGCCCGTGAGCTTTGAAGAAGAGGGCCGCCTGGGCTGGGCGACCACTTGGAGTGCGGTTCATGCCGTCGAGCTCCACAACGGCGGGAAGGTCTACGTTAACGGCCGATCCTTCCACGTCTCTCAAGCCAAGCCCGGTTACAAGCACTTGCTCAAGTGCTGGCGAGAAGAGCAGGGGCGGCGCGCGGAACTGGCTAATGATGGGTGACGTGACCCCTCGAATGAATGGTCATTGGGGAGACGGGGAGCTCGGAAAGAGTGAGAGGGCGACCGTGCTTCACGGCATCCATTTCATCAGTCCCTCGGTGGGTGGCCCGCTATTCAACACGGTGTGGCTTCCCACGCTGGCCGACTTGCGGGCGCTGCTCGCTGACGCCGACCTCTGCAAAGCAGCCGAAACCGAGGTGGGCGCGTTCATTGACACGCGCGTTGATCCGTTGCCTCCTGAGATCGATGAGGTCATTTACCAGCCATCGATAAGGCAGATTTCCAGCCTGCCGGATAACTATGGGATCGGCGTGGGCGTTTTTGTGACTGACGCTTTTGCGTTTGTCCTTCAGCGCATGATTCAGGAGGCAATGGCTCAGCACCGGGCGCGTGAGCTGGATCGGGTATGGGAACAGTCAGCCACCGGTGGCAAGCGCCCCAGGCTCTAACGGCTGGCTGGGTGGCCCCCTTGCGCGTTTTCAGATTCGAGGTATCGGTAAGGGGATGGCCCATTAAGGGCTACTCATCCCCATTCAATCCCTCTCAAGGAGACGATACCCATGACACGCAAGACCTTCCTTCGCGCCCTGCTGCCCATCGCCCTGGCCTCGCTGGCGGTGCCCGCCTTCGCCGCCGACACCACCGCAGACCTGACGATTCAGGGCACCCTGACCAACACCTGCAACCTGTCCGTTTCTCCGGTCACGGACATGGATTGGTCGGGCACTTCTGACAACTCCACCCGAACCTCTGCGTTGAGCATCGTGTGCAACCAGGGAACCACTTACTCCATTTCCCCAGGACAGGGACAGAACTTCGGAGCGTTGGCGGGTTACGAGACCTACCGCGCCGTGAGCAACGGTTCGGGTGCCTTCATTCCGTATGGGTTGTTCAAGGACATTCCCGGCACCCAGGCATGGGGCGACGATGCTGATGCGTTCGCGGGCACGGGTAACGGTGCTGTGCAAACCCACGAGTTCGCGTTGAAGTTCTTCGCCCTCAAGCAGGCCGTGGGTGGCAACTACACAGACACGGTCACCGTCACCGCCACTTACAACTGATCCCCTCGGTTGTCCCGAAGCCCCCGGCTTGCCCCGGGGGCTTTTTGTTGCCGCAAAGATGAGTAGGTGTGGGTTGACGGAATGGTATTCCGATCTAGCTTGAAAGGAGACCCCCAAAGGAGATCCCATGACCCATTCCCAACGTTTTTTGGCCGTGGCCGCCGCGTCCTTGCTGTCCGTTTCGGCGTCCGCCGGTTCCATCTCCGTTGGCCCCACCACCCTGATGGCCGATACCTCGGCCAAGCACGTCGCCGTGACGCTGCACAACAGCGGCGACGCGTCGGTGCGTTACCAGGTGAAAGCCGTGGGGTGGGATCAGGCCACAGGGCAGAACGTGTTTTCACCCACCACGGAGATCGTGGGGGCGCCCACCTTCGTGGACGTCCCGCCCCAATCCAAACGCACCGCCCGATTGATGCGGGTGGGCGCACTGGGCGAGCGGCGCTACTACCGCGTGCTGCTGATGCAACTCAAAGACCCCAACGCCCAGGGCGTCCAGTTGCTGGTCAACCAGGACTTGCCCGTGGCCTTTGAAGCCGCCAACGCGCCCGTCCCCCAGGTGACCGTCCAAGCGGTGCCCAATGGATACCGCTTGACGAATCACGGGCAGACCGCGGCCCGCGTGTCGTCCATCGGCCCGGCCGGTGGGAAGCCGTGGCGCGACGGTGCATTGGGTTGGACGCTACCGGGGGCCTCGATGACTTACGAGACCCAGCCTGGCCAGCGTGCCGAAGTGCTTTCGATCACCGTCAACGGCCAGTCCGTCACCGTCCCCGTGGGGCGGTGATCCATGCGTGGCCGGGCCTTGGCCGTGTTGTTGCTGGCTGCATCGTCGGCCAGCGCTGCGGTGCCCGACGGCGTGGCACCCGCGTTCCTGGTGCCGGTCATCGGCGGCAAGGCCAAGGCGGATCCGCTCACGTTCTGGCAGCAAGACGGCCAATGGTTCGCCGACCCGGCCACGTGGCGTGAGGTCGGGCTCCAACTTCCCGCCGGTCAAACGGAACCGATGAGCGCCCAAGCGTTGGGTGTGGGCTTTGTTGTGGACGAGGCCACCGCGACGGTCGCCGTGAACCTGCCGGCCGATCGGCTCAAGGCCCAACGCGTGGCCCGTGATCGCACCGAGCGCGGGCCCATCGCGCCACCCGCTCCCGGGGTGCTGGTGAACTACAGCGTGGCAGGCATGGTGTCCGAGCAACAGCAGGCGCTCTCGCTGGGCCACGAGGTCCGCAAGGCGGGGCGTTGGGGCGTTGTCAGCACCAGCGGGCAGGTCAACACCGACACGGCCGGCACCGGCTACGTTCGCGGCGTGACGCGCTGGCAGAAAGACGATCCCAACCGCTTGGTGACCTACCAAGCCGGCGATGTGTTCGCTGGTCCGTCGTCCTCGCCGGTCAACCTGGGCGGGGTGCGCGTGGCCAAGGACCCGCGGGCGTTGGACCCGTTGACGCCCACGTATCCGGTCCCGATGCTCGGCGGCGTGGCGCTCGATCCGGCCACGGTCGAAGTCGTGGCCAACCGCGCCCGCGTGCTGCAAGGCCGGGTGGGGAAAGGGCCGTTCACGGCCGATGGCAGCGCCTTGGGCGCCGGTGCGCAGCAAACCCAAGTGGTGGTGCGAGACCCCTACGGCCGCGAAACCGTGGTGAGCGATCAGCGCTTCTACGTCGCCCCCACGCTGCTCCGCAAAGGGCTCACCGCCTGGGAGGTTGCGGCCGGCCGGGTGCGGCAAGGGGAGAGCGATTACGGGACGTTGGGCGCGACCGGGTCGGTGGCTTGGGGCCTCAACGACCGGTGGACCCTGCGCGGCACCGCTCAAACCTCATCGAACGGTAAGGCCAACGTGGCGGTGGGGGTCACCACGGTGCTTGGCACCTACGGCACTTTGGATGTGGAAGTGGGCACGTCCACCCAAGGCGGCCAACGCCAGGCCGTGGCTTACGACTACCGCGGCCCGAGGTTTGGCGTGCGCTTGGAGCACGAGCGCCAACAGGACTATTGGCGCCTGCGCGCCCCCGGTGCGTTGGAGGTCGAGCAGCGCACCCGGGGCTCGGTCTTCTGGCGGCCCACTCCCCAGTGGTCTCTCCGAGCAGGGTTCTCCGACGTGCGCACACCGCGCTTTCGCACCGCTTACGCCGAGGCCGGGCTGACCTGGCGTGGCAACGGGCACACCGTGGCCGTCTCCGCCTTGCGGGATCTGGAGCGCAAGGAAACCCGGGTGGAGGTGGGCTACATCTACGATTTCGGCCGGGGCAAGGGCGTGAGCGTTAGGGAAATCCTGAAAAAGACTT